>DWDT01003767.1:0-11916 GCA_018245595.1 Microceris scylla | reverse complement strand
TGGTTTAAAACATGAAAAATTCTTAAGTTAAAGCTATTTTCGATATTAAGTTAGAAAACAAATAGTAACAGTTAAAATAATTAATAATAAAAAAAAAACCAACAATAAACTAACTAAATGAACTAATAACAATTACCCAAACACTATACACTTTTAATCATCCAATATAAAACACATACAGAAAACAATACGTTCCACTTTAAAACCCGAGGAAGGTAGAACCCATAGTGATGGTTTTATTGAGAAACCGCTTCTGGTCAGTATCACAGATCACTGCGTCTACTTATATTGTTAGGAAGCAGTCTACTTCACGCAGATGTCCGATGTACAAAATATATTTAAAAGTTTCACTTATAATATTTATATATATTACATACATATACATATTTCCAAGCATCCACCGAGGAAAACTTAAAACTTATGGTTACATAATATAGTATGGTTCCATATATTATGGTTCCATACAATATGGTAACCTTCGCCTCTAAACTGAAGCGTTGGTGTAGCATACATCCACAAAACATGTGAACCGTGAGTTTAAACCTACACATGTGACATTGTTAAAGATGTTTCAGTGATATAAAAAAAACGCGCCTCTCACTATCATAGCTTGCGTATGTTACGTCATTGCGCCAGACCTCTGAATACCTATGTACTATTTAATGAAGTTATAAATTAAAATTAGTATAGGTATAGATAGTATTAAATTATATACATTCTTTTGTTTCTCGTCCCTATTCCATGGTGGAATGTATTAAACATATCTACTAATACTTTGCAATGCAGACATGATGTTATATTAATTTTTCACATAACTACTTCACACGATATAAATGTTTCAATGTAAACTAAAAACTTACTTTACAAATTAGAAGATAATTATATAATAATTATTATTCATTGATGTACCACATATAAACACATCGACATATACTTATGTACACAGATATTAATAACACCCAAACACAGAACATGCGCTCATCACACAAATATTTGCCCTGGCTGGGAATTGAACCCATGACCCACGACCCGGCAGTCAGGTTCACTGACCACTGAACCAACGGGTCAAACAAATAAGTATATAGATTAAATTGTAATTCTCCTTTTTCATTGCGACCGTAACATGTGAACAAGTCTCTGTACATATTTATCGCTTTACGCTCACTGTCGGCCATACATTCCCATGCTCCGTGCCCCCTCCGGTTAATTCACGGAATGTGTTGCCCCTAATAGTTATATTAACAGTGATTCTCGCCCACTCGACGATGTTTCGCCTCTATTGAGGCAATTGTTTGTTGCTCAACCGTCTCCGTATTACGTAATCGCTCCGGGCGAGGCGCAGGCCGTTGCCTCCGGCCAGCTCCTAGGATGCTCCAACTAATTTGCTCACGATAAATAATGATTCATCATTGTTTTCATTGCTGCGTTACCATTATGTGAGTACTACTTATCAATTAATTATCGTTCATTTATGTACACTGGAGTATTTCTTTGCTAACCGTCCGTAATGTATGTATATAAGAGTGCTTTTTAAAATTTTTCTAGTAATAATAATAAAGAAAAAAATTAAAATTCTTATTATGCTAACTATCGCGTTTAATAGATTCAGAGAGAAATAGGACAACTATCTAGGTAACAACATGTTTGCGACTGAACACACTTACAGCCTTAGTCTTTCGTTAATAAATCATCCCTACTACGTAACGTAACTTCACCCCTGTAATCCCCGAAGAGATAGGCAGAGGAATGCAGAACACTCGCACGTTTCACCGGTTACTCCGAACCACTACTAGAAAATCTAAATTAGAAAATTTTGTAGTGTTCGACCCGAGGAATCGAACCCGGGACCCGAAATTATCCCTACTAATAAATCTAATATTGCATTGCAATGTTTATAAATAAAATTTAACTATAAATGGAAGCTGATCTGTAATTCATAATTAAAACTGTGCTTTTAGACACATATAAATGAACTTCAACAAATAGTTAACTCTCTAAGTTGAAAAAATACTATCACTGCTTCCTCACATCTATATATTTCCACTACATTCTCCACTTCGTTTCATATTAAAAAAAAAAATGCTCCCGCAACAGCCGCGAGACCCATGACGTGACAGTGGCGTCAAACAGAAAATTAACAGGCGCAGCCGAGGCATCAAGGAATCGCTGCGGAATACTAAAACGCGCCTCACACCGCTGCTTGAATAGGTGTTAGACAATGGCGCCGGATCGACAAAAGGCGGTGGCAGAGTTGCCGCGATACAGGGAAACAATAACCGCGCACCCGGCCGGCCGGCTGACTCAACCAGCCCGCATATTGTATAAAACATGAAAAATAATAAGTCGAGGGCGGAGCGGGAATGTCTTCCTACTTAACTCCGTTGTTTAAAGATCCCAGACGCGAACCATCGACGCCACGTTTAAACGGCCCGTGGAAAACACTCTTCATTGTCAATATTTTTTCCATTGATGCATTTTGACTTTTTTTTCTTTTTGGTTTTCGGAATAGAATTAAAAGTGTCTCTACATTTTGTATATTTGACTAGTCTAGACAGTTGTTTGTTTATTTCACTCTCTGTTCTATGTATATTTAATTAAATCGTACCATACTTATTTTCTCGTACTAAATACTGAGGAATAATTTTTGAATTCTATTAATAAAAATAAACGAACAGAGATCACAAGTTGATTCTACTACAGAAGAGATCTTTAACCAACCTTTATTAAAACCTTTACCATGTCAGTAAGTACAGTGAATAAGTACAGTGATCGGGAGGTCCTGGGTTCAAATCCGGAGTCGGGTACTAGTCGATTTTTCTAATTTAGAATTTCTAGTAGTGACTCGGAGTCTGGATCTGTGCCCGGCGTATGGCCATAGACCCACCACCTATTTCCATGGGACGTAAAACGTAATTGGTGAAACGTGGAAGCATACTACGCTCCTTTGCCTACTTCTTAGCGGATTATAGACGTGATGTTACGATTTATTTACCTTAACTTGAAACACCAAACATGCGCATTTAAAATGGAAATTCCGGACGAATTTAATAGAGAACAAAGTAACTTCCTAATGCCCGAAATAGAAGTAAAGTGATAGGAACAGATCGGGCAGTAAATAGATCCAGAACTGTTTCAAGTACTTGCTCATCGGCAGACGGCACCGTCATAGTTTAAGAGCAATCTGAAGTATGCGTTATAAATATAACCAGAGTTACAAAATGAAAAAATATTTTTCAAAATATACATATGTAAGCCAAAAGAATGCCGCAGTGATAGCCTAGTGGTTAAAAATTGAGTACATGAATAATAAATGTATCGTGTTATTAAAAATGATCAATCATATTAAATTGTTGGACTTTAATTGGTGCTTTAAATGGGGATACGTTAATACTAATATAATATGATCATTACTATTTAATATGCAGGGCAAGTTTAGCAACGATTAGCTAAATAAATTTTAAATAATCCAAATCAAAATGAATATTAGACGGAAAACCAATCTACAATGACCTCACCATTATTATTATTACACAACTTAGCGACTACGATCCTCTACAGAGGGATACGTCAATACTAATACATTCATTGTTGTGTGATGTGCAGGGCGAGTTCGGCAACGACTAGATACCATGGTTCGACGCGCGGAAGTCTGCTATCAATCAACAGCTGGATAATGGAGCTGTTGGACCCCCGCGACGCCCGCCGGAAGATCCAAATTCAACACCATTATACGACTTTCATCACTAAACAGGATCTCTATCTAACATTATAATGCACTGTTTATTGGGGACGTGTTCATGTTTCTTTGTATCTCGTATCTCTCAATATTTTTAATCGTATTAAAATTACATTTAATTACGAGCTTATTCAAATAACATACATTATTAGATCTTATTAAAATAACATAGATTAATGCATTGGTTTTAGACGTAGTCGATTCGTAGTTTAAACAACTGATTAAAATGTTAACATTAGTAGTAGTAACATTATTGTTTTATGATTTTTGGCATGGTTTATCGTAACTACCGAGTAACAATACATAGAAAAGCATCATATTATGCTATTGAGTCGCTGTTTTTCGATATTTCGCCTACAGGTGGCAGCAATCACAACAGCAGCACCTGGTTATAAATAACCAAATATTGCTAATTTGGAGTAAACCTATCTCGATCGTTATTTACAAAAAAAAAACTCTTAAAAGAGTTTGCTGTTTTGAATTTAGAACCTCCTATTGGAATAACTACTTCAACCTGAGTCTACAAAAGCATCAAAACGCGAAAAAATCCCGGTTAAAATATCAATGTTACAAATGCAAACACAATAATTACAATTTAATTAATAAGCAAGCAAAATTCGCGAACAGACTAATGTTACAAGAGTTTTAGCGAGTGTTAGAAGACACTTGTAGAGTGCGGGTAGTTTGAGAACAGTCACAGGGTTTTGGGGGATTAATTAAAACGTTACAAAGGTCTCGTTTCGAAGGGTGTCGGGCCGCGGTCGCTTCCGGTGCGACGATTACCAGGAAAGCTCGCGTGCGGGCTTTCTGTACTTTATTGCTGATTACGTATGATATGTTTTGAAAGTGTTCTTTATTAACTGTTCATTATTTTGTACTAAGTATTTATTGTAGATTTTATTTATAGGCCATTTTATATGATTTGTGAATTTGAATTATTTATAAGCGAATATTTATCCATAGTGAAAAGTAGGTATATGATCCGCAAAGAATAGATTAACAGTTTAAATTAAATATCCTGAGTTTTAAAAGCCGTTTCTTGAGATATAAAGTATTTTAAAATAAAATATAGTACGGCTAAGTCAAAAAAAAGCACAATATATTTACATATTTAAATACTATAGTATAGGTATGTAACTGATTACAAACTTGCTAATTTAAATGTATAAATCTTAGTGTTATATCAATATTCCTTAATAGAATATTTTTATTACATTATCACAACAAAATAAAAATAAACTTTTAAGTAGATATAATTCCTGGCCCCAATGCGGAAAGCACCGCATTTCGCGAGGATGTCTAGGGGGAGTGCTTCGCTCTGCATATAGTGCAAATAAAAGCTATAATAAGCTAAATATGAGCCCGGCAGTGGACATTGCGTCGTCTCTAATTTTGTGGATCCCAACTCGGAAATGGTTTATCTAGCAAGACTATATACAAAAGTGCAAAGTCGCAAATTAATGTATCTTACTAACCTACAATGTTATATGCAAAGGATGTGACGTAGCTGATGTTCCGGTTAATAATCCTCTTGATTATTCATTTTAAATTAAAAATTAAAAAAGCAATTTCATATGCATTAGATCGAGTTAACGAGCCGAACGCAGAGCTTCCTCGTATAGCGGCAAAACAAGTTGTACAGTACTTATAACACGCGTAATTAAAGAGAGGATATACAGAAATGTACCGGTTGCTCGCATACTCACTCCTTCTAAATACCAAACAATGCAGTGTGAGCGAGATAGCATGAGAATGGGCGTCATGTTTGCATCCTTACTTTAGCGGCCCGCGTTCTACATCTGCTGACTCATGTCTGAAGGTCGCTCCCACTCGATGTCTTGGCCGATAGGCTACTTAGCGGCTGCTTCCGTTACAAGCGTATCTTGTTTCTTTTTTTTTATTCTATTTCTCACTTTTAGCTCCATAATAAGCGAGACGACTAGGCGACTTATAATTCAATGTTGTTTATTCTTCCGTCTGAGTAAAGGTCACTGCTGACTTTGCAGTCTATATCATGTTTCAAGGTTGCGTTCGTCTTATATTTGTGCATCCATGTTACAGAAACCAAGTTGAAATGATGGAAGTTTTAAAATTGGAACAAATAAAACGTATTTTCGTAAGAGTTGCCTTTATTTATTTATATTAAGTATTAAAAAAATATATAAATTAAAAACGTGTCCATAAATTGTTCGTTTTAGCCAAATGGTGTGCTGTTTTTAGAATTTATTATGTTGTCTGTAACCGTCATGTAAGTACGTGTAATGTGAATGGACGTTTTCGTCAAAATTATTTAAGTTTCTCAAAAATTTTACTCAAATCTATTGATACCCAATAATTTATTTGCACCAACAAAGTGATCACTGTTAAAAATAGTGTAGAGAATATAATAAAATAATTGTAAAATGTCGCCTCAATTATACTTCCAAGCTAAATGGAATAAGGTCACTATGTACATAAAAACAGTTTTAAATGCAATAAAAAATAACATTTGACAATACACAAATCGTTCGGAGGAAAAATATGAATAACAGATAACATTGTGAATTTCAAATATACCAATTAAATTAAATTAGCAGTGGACTTCATTAAAAATCAACCAGGATGAAAACTTGCCCTGCGAAGCACTACAACATGTGTATAAATATACCACTTAAGGTCTCCGTATTCAACTCTATTTATTTTTGCATCTGTGAATCAATTTCGTCTTTCTCTATCTTAATCTTGCCATCCTATTTAACAGCTTACGATCCTTGCAATGTCAAAAGCGCTTGTTTCATTTACTAAACCATTATACTCATAACTAAGGCAAACCGTCAGTTTTTCAATCTCAAAGTTTATCCTTTCCAACCTCTAATGTTACACTAATGGGCGCCATGAATATTATTTAACACGCTTCATGGTTCCGCGGTACTGACGCGAACGGTCCATAAGTAACGCAACAATAACAATGAATCACTAGAGTATATATGTAAATACATATCTTTATTTACATACAATATGAATTATGTACGACTTACTTATCTGTGTCTCGGGGTCAACTCCATTTGTTTTTCTACTTCGGACCAAAAATAATAACACTATTAATATTTTTATCTAGATTGTTCATTCTAGAGTCCGTGTATTGTGTGGCGACAGCTAGTAAAGGAAATGGGGTTTTGTTTGTATTATTTTTAGATATTTTGCACAACTCATTGGAACCCTATAAAATAATGGTATAAGGTACTTATTAAGTGTAACTGTAGGGCGCCCACAGATTCTCCTTTCCTGAGGACATTAAGAAGTTTCTTCGAAATTATCAACGGCGAATCGTGTGTAGTATACACTTAAAGAGGCTTACATATGTCTAACAGGAGCGTGGACGCAGATGTGATGTCGTTATATCTAAGAACATCAGCGATAAATGTAGAAACATAACACCTATGCGAACCGGTCTAGGCTGTGGTTGCAGATAACTACTTGATTTTATAACATCGGTCTTTAAATATACTAAGCGTTTTAATAGCTCAAGTAGCATTTAAACCTGATAGCCGCGTAAGATTGATGAACAAAAAAACTCAATTTATCAATGTGATAAGGTCGAAACGTAATATAATTATTCCAGTTTAGAAATCAGCCGGCATATGTATACATCATGGTCTTACATCGGTCTTACATCATCAATAAATCGGTTAACATTCAAAATTGCTCGGTTTCAAATAAAGCCGTTACGAAAGATAAAAAAAATAATAACTAACTATATTCCACCAATAATGAGCATACTATCGTAATAGTTAATTCTATAAAATTAAAACACTGCCAATCTAATCACGGATTTTAAATATGATTAGGGAAAATACTGTATTTCGATTATTTATACAAAAACAAAATAATAATCATTTATAATTAATAATTATATTATCAATAACAAACAGTCGTCGCCAATTACTCATAACACAAATATTAGGTGTGAGGTGGGAATCGAACCCGCATCAGTCAGAGTGTCTGACTACTGGAACATTAGACCTGGCAATAACTAGAAGTGGATAATAAAAATAAACAATAAGGCTATTCCATTCAGAACTATCCATAAACTGTAGCATAATAAGTATTGTTATTTCGAAACCGCTGATAATACTACGATAATAAAGATCCCATGGGACGTGGAGAGCAATCACGGTAAGTTCTTTTGTACTATGATAAATCGATATTAAACATTTTCTCAGCTTTACTGTGCAATAAAAAATACCACACTCAGCATTGTATGTATATGTACATATTCTTAAATAAATTCGTTCTCATAAATTTCGCTAAGAAACATTTAATATACATTTTAACAAGAAAACAATCAAACATAGGAAAGTTTTTTGATACATGAATCAGGACCATGCTCTGATAAGGCCGATGATCCACTGGGTAGTCCACTGCTAAGGCGAGGTTTGTGGGTTCAATTCGCACCCAGGACAAATATTTGTATGATGAGCACAATTAAAAATGTTTCTCTACAAGAAGTATATATGTATGTATGTATTTATATAATAAATAATAAACCACGACACAGGCTCTACATAATTTACGATCAGATGGCTTGCCATGAATGTATTACGTGAAAATGTCCCAAGATATGCATTAACGATGTGGTACTACTCGTATTACGTATCATTACAAGTTACATTGTATCATTTAACCGTGCAGTTAAAAATAAAATCAGTACTAAAACGGCGAGAGATCAACTCGTTGTTATGTTGATAAACAAGACGGAGGGCGAAATTTATTGCGAGCGGCGGCCACTCGGCGCCGAACGATCCGTAAACAATCCGCGTAACAAACGTAAACAGTATAAACATCCACGGAGCGCGATCTTCTTCGCTTACGGGTAAACATTCATTGTTACGTGTCGCTGGAAACATACCAGAATCTGGAATCTATGGAATTGCTGGATGATGTCATTTGAACGCGACACCGGTGTAGTCAGTGTTCAGTGAATTCGGTGAATTCTTGTTAACCCATTCTCTTGTTTTACTTCTTGGGGGAGAAGCACGACAGGGGTAGAGATATATGGCACTCGGTGTTTTCTGCCTTCCCTGTAAGTCTTGGCGCGATGATAAGAGATAATAACATTACGTACCCATTCTTCTTTACGTTGATAACAGCCAATTTGCATTGACATATTATGCTACTTTTAAATTTTACTGCTATAACTCGGTCATATAAGTGTATCACAATATGTTTTCTCATCAGCATATTTAAATACGTACTCATACCATCATTCTGCAACTTAAAACATATATCCTATATTATTCTTATATTATATCTTCACGCCATAATTATTGTTTGCGTGTTAGGTGGTAGGCAGTCAGCACCAAGTGCCAAATGTCATTACAGACCTCACGTGCTTCCTGTACAGTACATATAATAACCATAGTCATCAATTTTTTGTAAAGAAATTAAAAATCATTAATAAGAACAATCTAGAAACTGGATAAGATGTAACTATTACAACTAGAAACTAAATAACGCAAGATACAAACACAAAAATAAAATTTTCATTCAGCTCCGTTTCACGAGTGAATGACACATACATATGTACGAGTAACATCGCATACTGCTTCAAGTTACATTAGCGCACCGTAAATAAACAGTACTAGAACAAATTCGGCGGTAGTGGTACCGTTTTAAAAGAATTGTTCTCATCCTGCGCGCACCCAATCACGCCGCCCGGTGGACCGCAACCGTATGTGGGGTCAGGGTTGCCAGATTTAACTGTGTGATTTATTTGTTCGTTTCGTAACTCATTCTACAACTGGCAACTGTTTGTTAAAATATAATTATACTAATAATTCTTCGCCCGCGGCTACTGTTGGAAATATAATTTTTATTCCACGTTCATAGTTGTTCACATCTTGAACTTTGAAAATTGAAACATTTTGGTCAATTTTTAGCCGCATCTAGTCAATCATATTAGTATTTGCTCAAGCAATAGGCTCCCCACCTGTACCATGGGACGTCAACATAACTGGTAAAACATTGAAGTGTACTACACTCCTCTGCCTACCTCTTCGGAGATTATAGGCGTGATGTTACGTTTTATTATCAATATCATAGCATAAGTTTATATTCAATTCATAGCCTAAGTAACATAGACAAAAATACAACAAACTATTTTAATAATAATAAGTATGATATCGCAACGTTTTTACTTAAAATTTACTACACATACAGATGTACAGATTTTTATGAGGTTATACGGGTTCATTACATACACAGATAAATCTTCAGCGATGGTACTTTGAACATAAACAAGTGCTTGTAAGGTCTCGAACCATGTGATTGTGACGTGTGCACTCAGATTGATTATAGCGATTTGACTTTGATCGATAGTATGGATGGCCTTGTCATTAGTGAGACGCTGGGCGGGGTAGACCATTAGTATTAATGAAAGTGAGAAGATCCTCTGTGTCATTAATGCTCATACTTCAATGATAAATATCAATGATGATTTTCTTATTATAGATATGTATATATTTCTTTCTCTTTGTCGTGTTTTTGGTTTTATAATTGTTGCGGATGTCTAATAATTCATAGGCGTAGAAATGTTTGGCGTAAAAAAGAATATTGCCACAGTTCTGTTATTATTATTTTGGTTCATAGCTATATTGAAAGGGTCATTTATCTTTTTTACAGATTTCATGTTTTCCAAAAAAAGCAAAGACTAAACAATGAATAAACGGATAAAGCACGGTAACTTCGACGCTAGCGATGTGACTGATAAGGGTCACGGGGCTGGGTCGATCGCCCAATGATTCCTCATTGATGACTCAGCTGACACACTGACAGGACACACCGAATACGATAAGATACGAGTTGCGTAACATCCAACAGGAAGCCTCGTGTTCTATAAATAGAATTAAAGATATGATCGGAACCATGTTTCTTTGCTTGCTCTATGTATGTAGGTAATAGAATTAAGTTTTGTTCATAGATATTGCTTGAATGATGTCCTCATTGGCTTAGCCGGATAACCGGATTTAACGCTTATTGAATTCAAACACTTTGTTACATTATTTGATAAACTAATTAGGTATCTATACTAAAACTTAGGAAACTTAATGAAAAAAATTTGCATAATATATTTAATGATATCCACCCATTTGGGTAATTAGTTTAATCGCAACGAAACTCAATACAATCAGTTCAAAAGAAAGCCGCGAGTCACACTGCTCCAAATTATATAATCTCTAAGAAAGTTCTAGAGTACTATTTCGATTGTACCGTTGACATTACAATCTATTCTTGGAACTATTAACACGTTGTTACGTTTACGGTGGGCGGCACTATTTAAAGATGCACAAATAAAAATGGACGGCAAGATGTCGCGCAATTTACACCGAAATTTCAAAACGAACTTCGCACGTCTCCACTGAACCTGACTATATTGCAAAATGTACTCTGCAAATACACCGCAAGAAATAATGTTCCATATTTTTCATAATAATAATAATAGCTTAGGTCGTGGAAAAATATATAATTGAAATAAAATAAAAAACTAATCTATGTTTTTTTCTCACAATTTATTGTCCGTATAGAATTTCGTCAAAACTGTTCAAAGGTTTTATTAACGTAAAAAAGTAAAAGACCGTCCTTTCACATTTTGATATTAGCATGGCCTATTGCACCATGGAAATAAGCGCATTCGTGATTTATCGTATGCCATCATTTTTGGAAAGAAACGTGCTGCTGCAATATTTTACAAAGAAACGTAGCTCGCCCCTGCCGAGTCCATTAGCAACATTATTCACAGCCGCACAGGAGAAGCATTACATTTGCATAAAATACAGCTGTCTAATTCAATTATAGCGGTAAATAAATAAACATATACTGTAATAGAATTACTAAAACGGGAAAAAACAACACAATTTCCGTATATGAAGTAAACAATGACAATTACAGTATATGAAGGAAACAATAACGTACAGCAATCCTTATTACGTGGCCATAAGGTAAACTATTTCAATTAATAATGGAAATACATTCGACCGACAGTATTATAGTACAATATCCTGGACCCTTTAAAACTAATTTCTTTTTAGCAGAGCCAAGACGGTGTACAATACGTATCTGCCCCTTCTGGAGATACCGTACAATGTCAGATACAATGATAAATTTATAGAGCGGTGTAACTACAATAAAGGTACTAAATGATG
>DWDT01003766.1:0-11917 GCA_018245595.1 Microceris scylla | reverse complement strand
CGAGGAGATTTCGATCATGGTCACGAAAACATCTTGGTCATAATCATTTAATTGCCAACACAACCACATCCAGATATGAGTAGCCATACTCATGGTTAAATAATCAGGGGTAGTTCGTTACATATCCTGTGCTAGTGAGAAAGAGGCAATATTTCTCTACAATCGTAACATCAAACGCTGACATATGAGGTCCTCCAACGAATGAAACGGATACCAGGAACTTTTGGAATTCCTCTAAGAATCAAGAGTTCTCTACTTAGGACCCGTACTGGTATAAAAAACGATGGAAACCAATTGTTTTGACTTCTTAAGACAGAAAATATTCACGAGTAAAAGATGTGTAAGTGGAAAAAAACATCGTAGCCACAAAATGTGTAAGATTCCACAAGACAGCGGTTAGAGAGAGAGAACCACTTTGTCTCACTAGAGTTCAAGAAAAATATTGTACATTGACTGTAACATGCGATAGTGGCAGAGCCATTCTAATAGGAAGATTCATTTCCTGCGTCACGATCACAGCGACGTACTTAGATAAATATTAATTATTCACCAAACCTCAGCTTCGATAAAGTTAACACATTTGACCCGTGGCCCTGTTGCTATTGTTCTAAATGGAAGTCGTTACGATAGCTAGTGCTTTGTTTGTACAATGCGTTATTATTTATCAACCCAATAAATGCAGAGAGACGTTTATAAGCGCGCGAAATCTATTTATAGGCATGTCTACGTGTGCAAGGACCACACTTCATGACTTTATTAGAACACTCAAGGAACTTGTCTTGTCTTTGCATTTAATTTTTTTGCAAAATATTGTCTCACGCTTGGAGCATAGTTTGTTTGTGTTACCTTAGCTTACACCTTGGCTCTCTTCCTGGTACTCGTTATAATGCCAGCGATGTGTTATTATACATACATATTATGTTCTATAACTATAATTTTGTCTCTACTTAGTAAGTATATATCTGTTAATCATCACAAAATATTTTTCCTACAATTTATATTACTAGTCCTGTAATTTAAATCTTATTTACTGATAGTAATACTAGTTTCTTTTACTGGCAATAAAATTTTGTTAAAATTTCTTTTTTTTTATAATCCTAGTCGGACATTTTCATATAGTACTTAATTTTAATTTGATTTCTACATATTCTTTTCAATTAAATTGTTAATAATATCGATATTTAGCTGTCTACAGTAAAATCGTCTTTATGTTTTCATTTTGATTTTATTTTTCTTGGCTTATGTCATCTGCCAGACTCACTGGTGAGCAGCAGTAGGTCGGGTGTAAGTGACATGACGTATAACGCGCGCCTACCTCGATTAGCGGTAGTTTATTATTACTGGCCGGGCTCGCGGGCTCGCCGGACAAACAATGAAAGTATGAATAATAAAATGGACACCGAAGCGGACACAATGGCAAAGGCGCGAATACGACGCGCGACGCGCTGCGGCCGGAGATTACCGCATACTCTTTGTCTTCATGTAACATAAATAATGACATAGCTATTTAATCACACAAGTATTATATTAACATTCAATACTCCCGCGTAGTTTTGAAATTAATGTCGTAATATACCAAATAAACATTTCATTAAAGTTTATTTTTCTTTCTGACTCATCACGGACATGTTGACGTTATATTGTTTGCAACGAATACAGCTAGCAATACCTACCACGCGCACCGCGTGACATCGCCTTCCACAGATATTTGTCTCTAGATCCCAACACGGTGAAAGTTCTACTAGTAACTTGCATAACGTATATTTCTTACTCGTATTTATCAAATACGTAGGTATATAGCATATTCAAAGAATAAACCGGAAGATGCTTCGTGTAGATGAATTTTAGTGTTCCGGTGGACTAATAGTACCGTTTACGGGTAGACAACGTCATTGTCAACTGACGCAACATAATCTTGCTAATAATAGTGGTATTAGAATATATTATGAAATCTATCGCCCACGAATGAGCGAGAGAGACATATTAGACTGTCACAAATGACGACTGCGGTGCATGTAACCGCGAGTATCCAGGACGACGAGTATCTGTTAGTCGACCGCAAGCTAGCCGATTCAGCTTTATAAATCAATGCACTATGTATCTACAGTGTGAACATAATGTAACGCCTATAATCCCTGAAGAGGTAGGCAGAGGAGTATAATACACGCTCCCACGTTTCACCAGTTACGTTTGCGTCCCCCTGGAATAGGTGGTGAGCCTATTGCCATACACCGGGCACAGATCCAGACTCCGAGTCATTAATAGAAATTCTAAACTAGAAAAATCCAATAGTACCCGATGTGGGATTTGAACCCAGGATCTCCCGATCGGCAGGCACACTTGCAGCTGTTCGACCAACGAGGCAGTCGTATCTATAGTGTGTTCTATGTATTATAAACTTTCTAACCCCATTATAAGCTACTAAGTGGGTGATTCTGTAACACAATTAGCGGCCTTCCAGGCGTCTATCAACAATTTCGTCTCGTAACCTCATACTGAGCAGACTAGAAAAATTTCAGTCGGTAATCAGTTACTGGTTTAATTTCGCTATCCTCTCAGCGCGATAGAAAATGTTCACTAAAGTGACAGCAGATACAAGACGTCAGTATAGTATGCGAGAATAGTGCATTAAATAACACTTAGAACTGTATTTACAATTTACATTGCTGAAGTAGTTGAGTCTCTACGACGAACAGTTCCGACGCGAAGTACCTATTTAGGAACTTGTGCTGTAGTCGGGGTACTTCGCGCTCGCACTAACCGTACGAAAATCGAACGCGTTGACATTTGCAACGCCGCACTGCCTGCTGACGGCGGCATTCCGCAGCGAGGGATCGCGTGAGCGGCGTGCGGCGCGTCGGAACCGGTCCCGCCGCTCAACAAAAATGAGAAATATGCAAACAGCACCTGCTATCCAAGCTTCTTAATCCTTGGACAGTTCTATGGTATTTCTATAATTGTTAGGTGACGTTGAAATCAATGCCCCTATTGCTATTAATATTCTCGACTCCGAAAATTTCTCGTACGAGTACATAGTGTGTACCTACTCATCGCCATAAGCCATTGTCGAATGAAGAAATAAGAATGTTTCGCAATTTTACCCTATCCATTTGTTAACCAAAACCTACTCAATCTAAAATCTTTATTTACATTTTTATTGAATAGGTACAACTGCTTCTAACATTACCGGTTTCCCAATTCGATAGGGTAGTCAATGTATTTCAATTTAGCAAAATTATTTAAATGATTGTCAAAACCTATGTCAAAAACTGACATTATGAGATAAAATAATGAAATTGATTCATAATAATAAATATAGTACAATTAATTAATTGTAAAGATATGTTATTACAAATGATTTCTCAAGACAATTATAAATACAAACAAGTACAAAAATATTTTAGTCAAATGTATTCCGAACATCTCATTTTGTTAATTTTTAATTATTCTACATTTAGAAAGATATTGTGTAATTAAAAAAAATCGATTGTTTTTGTGCGTTTTGTTATATTTTAAGCGTTTCGCCGACGTCTTGTTTTAAATCATCAAATCACTGAAGAGGTCTTTCAATTAAGTAGTAGATAATTTTTCCCATGAAACAGTGCGTACAGCGATCGACTGCGGGCTTCAATCAAACTAAAATCCGGCCATCTTATATGCATGTTTCCGTTTTTAAGAGCTAATTTAATTACCTACTTACTTGCTATATAATCTTTATTAACATGGAATAACATGTCATCATCACGTAATACATTGGCGATAGAACTTATGGCGTGTGGCGAAGGAGGTACATATAATAACATTATGGGATTATTTTGCTCATGGATGCATAGCGTTGGGAGCGGAACATAGAATATAATATGTATGTAGATGAAAATATTGCCTACTGTGGGTTAACATTCAGCTTCAGCATCAAAAAGTAACTCATAAGAAAGATGTTTGTTTGGTTACATATTTTACGTGGAATTGACTTAAATTTTATTATTCCACTATAAATGAAACTGGTCTCTCTGTGCAACCGCCCGGTTCCCAGCGGCGGTGAAAGCGACCTCGTCCCTCGACCCCCCCCCCCTGACCGCCTCTGCTCTCCCGCTCACACGCTCGCCACTTTCGACCGTTTCGTCGAACATCGCGTGATATTTCTTGGCCCCGCTATTGCTTTTCACGGTAGATTGACACGACCTTAAAACGTGGATAAGTATTAAATATTTATGCTATATGACTGTAAAACGTTAGCAAGTTTCATTCCATACCAGTATAAGATAATTACGTAATTAATAAATCTGTGACTTTTATAAGCTACTGTAGCAGCAAGATTAAGAAATGTTCATTGTAAAGCGGGCGGCGTCCGCGCCGCGCTGCCGCTGCCGTGGCCTGGAGCCCGCTGCCGTGTTAGTTAACGTATAGGCTTCCACTCTTTAATAAGTACATCATCATCATCACGTCAGCCTTTTGCGTTTATCCTTTTCCTTATAATAAGTACGAGTACATATGTAGCTAGTAAATATTTGAGATGTAAACACTACTGGCGGCACTAAAATACATTGATATCAGCGACAAAAGCGCGTCCATTTCTTTATTGAAATTAAAATATATGAACAAGGTTTTTATGCTGATACGAAATATGCATAACGAAGATAAGTAGAATGGCTATTAATGTCCTTTGGCGAGCTGTAGCCGCTAGCAATAAGTACGAGTAAGAAGGTGGTTGGTATCAGCGCTTGCACTTTAAGTGGCGCAAGTGGCACAAGTTCTGCGCGTCGAGACGTGAACTGCAATTATTAGCAATTGAGGGACGCGAGTGTGCGTGCGTGCGGCCGAGTGTGCGCCCCACAAATTGCGGCGCGCCACCGCGGCCTCGGAGCCGAGCCGCGGGCTGTGCGTCCGCCGACTGCGGCACTGCTCTCCGCTTCTTAGCCGTAGTTGAGACAGTGCGTAGCTAAGGAATTTACAGGTGAACAGTAATGATACTAAATGATTTCACCTGTAAACGAAGATCGCGAAAAGTATCGCAAATAATAACAAGTTAATAATTTTATCGAAATTTTCGGAAACTGATTCAATATTTTCCAAAAATAATTCTGGTTTGATTCCTCGATACTTACCAACTTACCTACCATACCATACCACAATACCTACTAACCATTTTTTGTATAAAACCTTCCTAAGATCGGTCATACTCTACAGAGTTACAACAGAGGTTACCTATAGCCTTTTTAAACATGTTTTCCTGTACAATATCTGGATATTTCGCAGTGGCTGGAATCGAAGAGCTAAAGATCGAGCTCAGACGATGACTGATGACGACGATGTCTGTTATTTACGTTATAAGTGAAATATGTATTTTTTTTTCAAAAGTTGTTTTGCTTGGACAACTGTAGCAAATACTTGTATTTTTTTACCAATATAAACATTATTTCCTCTTTAAAGCGACGCATAGCAATGGACTTAAAGCATGGATAGATATAAATACTTTATGTTTTTGGATGTGACCTGCAATCATTCTCGCACATGGGTGAGGCAGATAGTGTACTACCCCTATTCAGATAGCATCAGTCGTCAATAAGCCTATGTAAATAAAAGTGCAATAAAACAAGTGCACGAAGCCCGCGAGCTACACGCACAGTGTACGGGCCAACAAGTCGAGCGTGCTTTTCGCGAACTCGTTTTCAGAACATTTCGCTGCAATCGTCGTCTCTACGTTATAGCATGAAATGAATGCATTTTATAACAAAGCTGAGGGAATATTTAATATAACGCGGGCGCTCGGCGCGCTGCACTCCCTAAATGCTTCCTTTGTGACTTTGAATTGGACGAACGCAGCTCAACCACCAGCCGCCAGTAGCTATTCGTGACAAACCACATTACAAAAAAATCTTCGAACCAGAAGATTCCCGTGGTACCTAGAGCATTGTACGTGTAGTTAAAAACAACGGGTCAACTACATTTAGATAGCCATCACTTTGTAGAATTGAACCTAGGCCCGGTCACGGCTGCGGCGATATGATAATAGAAGTTTTTCCCGCGAGCCGGTAAAGTATTCATCGCGGCGTCCGTCCGCCTCCAGAGCGCACCGAAATACACTGGATATTGGTCACGAGAGCGTTGACTGGCGCGACCTCGGCGACGCGTCATTAGCTTTTACGAGAGCACGCAGCCTCCTACGCCCGACTCATCGGTTCCAACCTACTCCCGCTGTCGTCGAGCTCTCCTGCCATGTCAACAATGCCAGAGTAACGCACTGTGAATGCCGCTTTCCCGTTCGCTCAGTGAACACAATAAACGGCCCGCGAGACAAAGATAATGCTCAGTTTAAAACTTCTGATTACAAATTTCTAATACATCACACAGAAAGTAAAGAGTGAACGCAATATTTCGGCTTTACATGTCGACGTCGTCGGCTACATTATGTAAACAAAACGAAAACCATTGCACACATATGCACGTAAATATGAAGTAGAGGAGAGCGCGGTGCGATTTAGCCAGTGGAGCGCGCGTCGCAGCCGGAAGCGAGCCGGTCGCCGACCTGCGGCAAGGTCGCGGCCGCGCGCCGACCTTCGCCGGCCGTCCGCTGCAGCCACCTCCCTCGCCGATCCTACCTGCTTGACGTCTGCTGGATGTTATACCACAACCAGATTCTTATCGAATCATTAAGTCACACCTGTACCTACATATGTTATCACACAGATGTAACCCATACCAATGTGCACGCACATCTCTACAAACTTATAAAGATGTTTTAAAAATTTTTGTTACATCAAGCAAAAGTCACTCACCTCTTAGTTTTCGCACATAGATACCTATGTCCTCTTTGCAGTGCCACATAAATATTATCTTGGTTGACTGCATGGAAGTGAGTGACTAAGACAAGTAGAGAAACAGCTATACCTATTAGCGACAGCGAGTTCGTCAAAGAGCAGATAACATTTCTACCATATACAACAAAAATTAATGTTACTGCACAACAACCAAACGACCTGCATGTCGGTATGCGAATTGACATACGATGACGCTGCGTGCCGATAAGTAATTAGTAATCGTTCTATTTTGATGCTCGTTTTACTCTTCTTTAGATATGAGCGTGTGAAGGGTCAGTTTTTCAGAGCAGTGCGTCACCACTCGCAGCTCTATCTGCAGCTAGGCACTTTCTCTACTGGTATTTAGTTCTTTTAAATTACAGTTCTCAACATCCTAACGATGCGTACTATAAGAGATATCGTAAAAACAAATTAACAGCAGACATTAACATTTTTACTACCTTTCGTAGCGCTGGCCGTTGTCATTAGTGGAGTATTTTAAACAATTCGATAATTATACCGGTTCACCTTTAAACAAGTTTGTTTATATTATTTTGGTCGTTAACTTGATCACTCATACAAGTTATATTCGGTAGCAATTGGTAACAATAGATGCTTCAATAATTGATATACTAATTGACGGTGTCGGGACAAGATTATGTAAGTCAGAGTAGAGTCGCTAATGTGACGGAGGTGTCGCTAAAATGGCGCCCACAAAAGATATAAACGCGCGCTCGCGGCGGCACCCACTCGTAGGTGTGCGGGTGATGAATGAAACAACACATCGTTTAAAGATTTAGCAATCATTTTATTTCAACAGTCAATCGAACGGGCAAGACGTCTCCTATGACGATTCGTCAGTACAGTTCATTATATAAATTAACACAACATACATATACAAACACGTATACAACTATCAGGCCGACTAAAATACGTATATACAGGAGCCTCCAGTCGCGCTCGAACGCGACTCATACCACAGGTACTTTTTACATTATCTTAATATATTGTTATGTCACAGTCGTAGTCGTTAACAAAAATACAAAAATAATACTGCGGAATAAACATGGAGCGGACAGTGCGGCGGCGGTCGGATACAGGACGGTCAGCAAACGGTCTCCATGGGCAGTCGCTGCGGCGCGGCAGCGGGCGCGGCGAGCGCTGCGGCGGGCGCGGGCGGCGCGGCCGTGGTGTGTGTGAGCGACTCTCCGCACGAGGGCAGGTGCGAGGAGGAGTGCGCGGCGGCGTGCGGCGCGCGCGCGCACCACGCTGCTGCGGCGCGCTTCAACGCCGCCCATGCGTGCGGCTGGCACCCCACCACCAGGAAGATGAACACGCCCTGCAGCGCGTTCAGCAAGTCCGTCGCGTACCACACGTACTCGGGCCCACCCGCAGCCCACGATACAACGTCTGCGCCCCACGTCACGCCCATCACCACCACCAGCTTGGCACAGACGCGTCCCAATGCCGCCCTGCACAGTAACGGTCTTCATATGCCTCACAAGGTTCAAAATGACAAATTTAACTGTATATTATTACGCATTAAACTGCCCGAGTATTGAAGACGTATTCAATAATAAGAACCAAAGCTAAAACTTTAATTTCGGAAGTAGAAATTAACTGATCCCTCTCTAAACATGATTGCAGCTCTCTTCCATTTTCTCTATACCTACTCGATAATAAACTATCATGGGATAAGTCGTATGAATTCGATACATTTGGTTATATTCCACAGACGGACGTACTACTGCCCTTAAGTTGCTCGGAAAGACTTACTTGAATACAAATAAAAAGCTTTGAAGAAGCAAATGGTATCAAGTTATTATGTATTGAGGTATGGAGTTATTAAAAGGACGAAGACAGCACTCCTGTAACGTGTCTGTAATATTAGCGTGTATAGCTTACTTCTGATGAACAACAAGGCTTTATAAAACTATTAGAATACTGACCTCTCTGACGTGGACTTTACTTCATCGCGGCGCCAGAGCCCGCAGGTGAGTTGGCGCGTGGTGGACACGAACAGCGCGAGGTTAACCAGCAGCAGCACGCCTACCGGCCCGAAGAAGTAAACGAGGATCTCCATGTCCCCGTAGAACCAACAGCGTTGCACGGCGAAGCCCGGACGTAGTAGGCCGGGCGCTGCGGTAGCAGGCAGTCGGTCCAGCAGTGCCGCCGTGCCCGCCACCAGCAGCGGCCCGCCCCACGCGTACACCATGTACACGCGGAGTCGACAGGCCTCCTGCCCGCGCTCTAGTGAAGTCGGGCGGAAATCTCTGGACACGGACAAGTCACATTGTCTAATTAATTATATTGACGCGTAATTTGTGGAAACAATCTACAGTCAGTAATACTCCATTCTAACCATGACTGTCTCGTCGGTCAAGAGGTCGTGGGTGCGATTCCCGGGTCAGGTACTACTAGATTTTTCTGTCTTGAAATTTCTACTAATGGCTGGGAGTCTGGATTGGTGCACGGCCATAGACAAACCATTTATTCCGTAGTGGGTCGTAAACGTAACTAATGAATAGTAGGTGTTTACTACACTCCTCTGTTACCTCTTTGAGAATTACAGGCGTGATGTTACGCTTCTAATCGCATCAAGTCCCGTAAAACATTTAATTTCCTCTCAATTATCTAATCTATCCAGTCATATGCAATTAGACAAATCAAAACGACAAATGAACATACTGGTCTCAGCTTCCTGGTGTTAAGTACATTTTATAATACATATTAAGATGCAATACAAAGATACCTAAGGTCTTATCACAGAAACAAAATTGTTAGATGTACGTACACGACACGGTCATGATAGAATTGTTAGAAGTACGTAGATACATTTAAGCCACTAAACCATTTAAAGTGGTATTCTACTATGCAACGATACATGCCGTATTTACTCGTATAGTTCAGATATACAAATATGGTGTCAAAGCATAATATAAGGTCGGCGAGGCAACTTCGACCCGTCCAGTGGTATAACTTCACGAGCACCGGTGGTCAGTTGTTATCGCGAAGGCCGTCCGCAAGTTTGGTACATTCGATTAGGTACGTAGACAAATACATGAGTAACACGAGTTGAATAACTTATAGACAGCTGTATTGATGTTCGAAAATAAACAAAGCATTACTCGACTGGCTTATCAAACAGGCTAATAGTCTACGAGAACGATAAGTGATTCGTGTGTGTGCCTAATTGTTTCATTATCTGTCTTTAAATAAGCCGTAACAGTACCGTGTCTTATAATAAAAAAAATACTATTTTAGTAGGATGTCACAAACTGAGGAGGATACCTTACCTAAACGTCCACCAAATGTTGAAACACATCGTGTTGAGCCAAAAGAACGCCGACAGAAACAGGAAGTGCATACACACAGCTGCTCCGCACATGCACAGAAATACAATTTTATTTTATTTAGAGTCCAGTATCAAGCCACTCGACAACTGAATAACATTGTTATCCTCACCGAGAGCACGGCATAGCGTAGGTGGTACGCGGTCGGCGGCCAGTTGCGTGGCAGCTAACAGGACGTCGCCCAGCATCAGCGCCGCCACGTAGTGAGTTTGGCAGCGCCAGTGTAGTGCGTGATGCGCCGCCGGTAGTGCAAAACCTGCTGCTAGCGTTGCAGCTAAGAACGCTGCGCCCACAGCCAGTCCTGCGCCATACAAAGCGTGGCGCGCTGTTTGCGACGGCAGTTTGGCGCGCGCCGCAGCCTCGCACGCCAGCACGCGCACTCCACCCGCCTCCTCACCTGCCACGGCCTCCGCGCACCACGCGCCCGCCTCCAGCTGCGGCGCCGCCCCTTCTGCACGCAACTCCAGCGCGCCGCCCTTCAACAACCGCGCGCCGCTCAGCATTCCCACCACGGAATACCGTGAGCCCTCCGCGCACGCAGGCCACCCGGCACCTATCGCACTTCCATTCGCCAATTCCCGGAGCTCGTGCAACGCCGAAGATGCCCGAACCTCATCCTCCACACAACGGGTGCCGTCAAACGCTCGACCTTCAGCGCAACATTTAGACGGCCCTCGACTTTCCTCCGCATCCTCGGCACAAACTAAAGCTGCCGCTACATCAGCGCAGTATCGGTCAAGAGGCAGCAGTGACGCCACTGCACCACGCAGTAGCAGGGAACCATTGTTAGCCAAAAGCGCATACGGGGCCGCGTGTTCCGGGAGTACTCGTAGCTCACTGCACTTGGGCAACGCAGAGTCTTCAAACCGCCAATGCGCTGGCAGTCGCCCACGTTCCAAGAAGACGCCACGAACTGGTGCGTAAACTAGAGGCGCCCAAACCGGTGCATCGGAACCAGCGGGCTGACACGCTTTAGAAACTTGTGATGTCGTTACTAGACCAGCTCGCAGCACGTCTGGTGAGAGCGTGTGGTCGTGTGGGCAGCAGCGCGGCACGGCCAGCGGCGACGGTCGCGCACCACCTGCCAAGCCCCACCACGAACCTAGGAGCGCGAGCGCCGACAACACGAACATATCCTAAGCGCGCACGCTTACCGTCCGTAACCATGAAATAGACGCTGCATACTCATCCAAAACTTTATAGTTTGAATTACAGTAACTGAATCACACGTTTGTCAATGTTGCACTTAGCAGTAGAATGTCGCACATCACGAGCCGCTCACTATAACAATTCATATTCCGCCCGTTCGACGGGAGCGATAAAACACGTGCGAGGACGCTCGAATACAAAACCGACACAACCTCTCAATTTGAGAGTATGAACGATACTGAGCGGCTGAGCGCCGGAGGACGGCGTACGGCCACTCGCTGCGCCGACCACGAGCCGCTGCGTACCCCCTCTCCGGTGCATTCTCCACTGGCAATGTAAGGACTACACTACCTAATTATCCCTACACTATTATATGGAACGAAAAATGGGACAGTGAGGGGTAGTTTTTAAGTTTATACTTTTCCATATATTTGCACAGAACTTAATTGTTTAGCTTAATATTATATTAAAGTGCACAAAATGGAACATAAAAATGTATGATCCTTCGAAGTAGGTCTCGGTTTCATTTATAAAAAAACTCGCTGTACCCGGCGCGCGTTGCTACGCCAACATACAAATACATATATATACCAATTTTCATAATAATTGGTACAGTAG
>DWDT01003765.1:0-11917 GCA_018245595.1 Microceris scylla | reverse complement strand
CTTGGCTCCAACGTTTTACGGTCGCAAACGAAGGCACTGATTCCCCATATACTGCTGACATCTCTTCAAATGTTTTAGTCAGCGTTTTGTTCTTTGTAATTAATTTTATGATAGCTTGACAGATGACTCAGACATAGTGACGTTTACGGTTCAATTACAAAATACATAATGATGTTAATGACATGAAACTTGACTTATATACTCCCTAAGATACCCGCACTTAGTAGTGTGTTGCGCATGTTATTTGTAATACATAAAGGTAGGTACTTAGGCTCAAAACTTTTCAGCCGCCCCTCGTATATACGAGTACGAACGTATGCAAACATCCCCAGCGCGCCGTGTGCCGCCTGGACGCCGAGCGACGCGCCTAGCGCCGACTGCGGACGTGTTTTGAGACTACTTTCATATGTTGCTAACAATTTTGTTACCATTTTATGTTTCGCACCTGGCATTCTCAGATTGATATTAATATAACTTTATCACGCCTGTATTTCCTCAAAGGAATCGTAGAAGTATGTAATACTCCCACTTTTTACTAGCTATATTATACGTATTGTGGAATACCTATTATACATCTATAGCTACATTATACGTATATAGCTATATTATATGTCTTGTGCCTCTTATGTCTTGTGGAACAGGAGGTAAGCCTCTTATCATACGCAAGACATTAAATCCAGATTCCGAGGTACTACTTCGATTTTTACATCAAAAATTTTAATAACACTTTTCCCAACCAGAGGAGCGAACTCATGACCTCTTGTTTAACAGTCGCAACCACTAATCCAATTTTTGATGACAGCTTGATATCAACAGCTCAGATGCAGTGAAATACATGAATTCACAAAATGTTATCATGCGATCAGTAAATAATATGTACGGAAAGGTATATAAAGCAATGGATTCGGCGAGAGAACACTTTCAGGGACTTTCAAATGATGGCTGACATGTGTTGATACAGGCACGACACTGTACGCGGCGTGGGCGAGCGTCGCCTCGAGCCCTTGCACGTCGACCCATAACAATATGTGACACGATGGGCGCTACGGCCGCGCAGGGCGATTCAGGTTCAATTCGTAGCTCGGCACGTTTGCGCTATGTCTACTCACCCATATGTCCGCCTTGGGCCCGTCGTACTGCCGGCCCTCGAACAGCTCGGGCGCGGCGTAAGGCGGCGACCCGCACCACGTGGCCAGCTGGGACCCGCTTGCGTACTCGTTGCTAAAGCCGAAGTCTGCCAGCTGGAAATCACACTAACGTACTGAAACTGCCGCACCAACTAATGACCGCTCGCAGCGCGCGGAGCCGCCCCGCGCCACATAGCGTATCGTGGGGCTACACCTGGCGTACATCGTGTGCGCAACGGCTACCTTAATGTTCATGTGGTGGTCCAGCAGCAGATTCTCAGCCTTGAGGTCGCGGTGCACGATACCGTTGGTATGGCAGTAGCCCACGGCCGCAACCATCTGCAGGAAGGCGCGTGCCGCCTCCGCCTCCGCCATGCGCCCGCGCGACACCAGGTGGTCTGCGCACACACCGTCAGGATAACGTTGCCGCTAACGTACAAGAAATAGAGTAGTCACAGGCGTTACTGCTCCACACGACGCGCTTTGTATCATTTATTATAAAGATTTCAATACCCGTGCTTTCTCTGTGCGGGATAATATTACGTAAAAATTAGCTATCACATAAAGAAAGCGGGAGGTGCTCGCTGTCAGACGAACCTCGCGCTTTTTTACATTGTTCGTCAGTTACATTATTTTTGTTTTATATACATTGAAATAACTTTTACTGAAATATTACATATCATTCCGCTGTCTAGAGCGGTAATGGTATATAATGGTAAAATGTTCCAACTCAATCAATACATTTTACCATTATTTTCAATGTTTTAATTTATATTGATACGAGAACGTATCTATTGTTTAGTTCCTTTTTTTTTCAACTATAATTTATTTTTTATTGCCTAAAGTAATTTTATTTTCAAATACTAATTTCGGTTCAAATTAAACAATGATTTTATTTGATCTTTCTGGCATTTTAGGACCTAAAAGCGTGGAGATCTAGTAAAAACTCGATTGTCTGAATTTCAGTTGAAAGCAATACTTGGCAATTTTTGAAAATTTTGTATTTCCATAGCGGGAAGTTAAAGAAAAACATTATGCCTACTTTTCGCCTTTTCTCAACTACTTGTTAATAGATTCAAGGTTAAAACAAAGTATTTGGATAAAAATAAATTCCATTTTATCGTATGAATTGTAGAATTTGCTTAGAGGAATTGCGCGGATCCCGTACCAAATATCTCTCCGTTGGGCGCGTACTCCGTAACCAGGTACAGGGTGTGGCTGCTCTCCATCACCTGCACAAAATCACACGCTGTAAGAAGCAAGCCAGGATCGCAGTTGTTGGAAATCTCATGCATCTGCCTATCGGTGTGAGAAACGGGCGTGGCATTATATACATACATTTATTGATTGTACAACTTTTAAAATACAACATTGTAACATTCCAAGTCATGATGTTCAACAAACAGAAATGGGTGGAGCGGTTAGACCCACGCAAGCCGGGCAGGGCGCAGCGGCCGCGTCGACACTTACCTGGTACAGGCGTACGATGTGTGGGTGCCGCAGCTTCTTCATGATAGCGATCTCACGGAACGTCTTCTTCAAATTGTCCTCGTCCAGCCGCGACTTGTCTATTATTTTGATCGCCACCTGCAAGCCAGAGAAGAGCTCGCCTACATAATGTGACATTGCCGTTTCATCGCTCGCCTCTACGACCAGACCCCGCTCTCGGCGGCGACGTCCTTTAGATCTTACAACTTAGCAATATTCGAGGATCCGACCGGAGACGGCAGGTGGGGCAAAACTCCACCACACACTTTAGGTACTTTTACGAAAAATATATTTGTTTTAAATATTCGCTGCCCCTTTTCCAATTATTATAGTGTTAGGATTTAGACGTGGTGCGGATTTACACTGCAGAATTTGGCACATCTACAAAATAGTGGCTCAAATTTTAATATTGGTCAATAAGTAACCTATTTTTTCGGAATCTTTATCCAACATCTCAACCTAAACAGTAGTGTATAGGCATATAATTACACACATCGCAAATGAATGTATCACGACACATAAAAAACAAGCTCGGTCAAATATTTCATTCAGGGCGAGGTAATGACAGAGTCCGCTTATACATCTCGTAGCATCAAGGGCAAGGGCGCAGTACCGCTGTACCAGCTGCAGCAGTGTCAAGGGATAGCCGAGCTAACAGAGCATCTGAGCGGCATCGGAGCAAATACCTTGGTCGTGCACTGCAACAACTCCGGCAACTGCCTCGCGTAGAAAACATTTTGTTGGGTAAATTTTTAGTGGTTTTGAGAAGTAAAAATATCTAATACAGGATGCTTGTCACCGCCCCGAGCGCAGAGACCCGGGTCCGAAATATAACTAGCGACGAGGAGAGATGTACTAAAAAATACTATGAAAAGTTGAATGTTGTGTAATATCCACAGCCTACCCATAACAGCACTGGGTCCAGGTGCGTAACCAGGCCGACAATTTACTAGCAAATTTTGTTTCGTGCCATTGGAGAGACTTATATCCAGCAGTGGAAGGGACTAGGCTAATAATGATGATGATGATTTAAATTATCCTATTTGCACATTTACCCCCAAGGTGTCAGTCTAAAATGCTATGCAATGTCCATAAAAGTGTATAATACCCTCCCAATGCACATAAAAAACTTATCAACTTAAAAAAAAGTTAAAAAATGGGCTTTGACTTCGTTAAAGAGTTAATGGAACAAGAAGCGAAACCGAAATTTTGAAATTTGGCATAGTTATTTAGTTGGGGACGTAGATGCTCACTAAGAACGGATTTTACGATAATCTTACCCAAAACGATAATCCTACCTAAAATTCATTTTTCGCCTACCATTAGACACAGCCCTCCCCTATCGTCGCCGGCCCATCCCATCCCGCCCGTCGCACAGTCGCTCTTCTCTCCTCTCAGTGCTCAGAAACTTCTCTCTCAATATCAGCATTTTCTAGACTCCAGATTCAAAGACCATCGGAACATGGGACCAAAGTTCTAAGTTCTAGTCTTCGAAATTGGAAAATTTAATAGTAAGGTAAGGCTCAGGACCGGAAGCAGTGCCGCCAATTAGGGGAGGCCTATGTTGCAGCAAACATGGGTATACAATAAAGGTTTTCGTTATAAGTAATTAATATATTGTCGAGTAACACAAATCTATTCGAAAGCAACATTTTCTAACTACGTCACATCACTGGCATTGATATTTTTTTCTAAAAGGTAGCGTTCTCACACTCTCCACCATCAATACAAAAATTCCAGAGTACCTACTTATTTTCTACATAGTAATAACTAATAATAATTAAATTGGTACAGACCATGTACAACTTTGACTTAGCAGTCATTTAAAACTATAGGTAGATACGAGTTATTGAAATACAAATGGCAGAAATATTTTCCTTTGTAATTACTCTTATAGTCTCATTACAATTTATAATTTTATTTGTGTTCTTTTCCGCATTACACCATCAACATCAATAACATAGCTCGCTCCTGGAATAGATTCACTTATGAAAATCCCCACTGGTTCCATGATATTTAGCTATCGTCAGCGTGCAATTTTTAACAAACTAAAAATATCTGTTTATTTTTATTGATTATGGCATTACATTTTTTAAATTATATTAAAATCACACAATTCGATAACTATGGCAATAAGTCTAGAGTGTAAATATAAGTCTGTGCCATCAAATCAAATGATACGTTGCAGTAACTATGAAGTCCTGCAAATAATCCTTCAGTGAATAATAGTGTAAAAAAAACGTAACATCACGTCTGTAATCCCCGAAGAGGTAGGCAGAGGAGTGTAGTACACTCCCACCTTTCACCAGTTACGTTTAAGTCTCATGGAATAGGCGGTGAGCCCATTGCCATATATCGGGCACCTACCCAGACTCCGAGTCACTACTAGAAATTCTAAATTAGAAACGTCCAATAGTACCTGACCTGGGATTTGAACCCAGGACTTCCCAATGGGCAGTCGCGCTTGCAGCCACTCAACCAATGAGGTAGTTGATAAATAAATAAGTGAATATTAACGTTTATTTAATAACCACAGGAATTACTTTCTCTTGAACGTTACGAGCGGCAGGTTTTTTAATTCTTCTGGAAAATGATTGCATACATATCTTAACAGATATTCAGTAGCAGTTTTTTTCAGTTTTGGGTATTATTCCCCGTCGCTTCGTCAACTAACTCGCCTCGCGCCGCACTCGCCGCAGGTGCGCAGGTCGCGCACGCTGTGACATAGCCAAACTCTGATTAGGAAACTTTCAGAAAAGTTCTACCGATATATAATTTTACAACGCCATCTATTAGTAATATTGCGGTTTAAAATGACGGAAAAGGGAGTAATTGTTTTTTACATCTTTCCGTACTTTTTTTTAAATTGTCTTTTATACAAACGTTGTCCTGATAATAATAAACACAATAAAAACATACTTATATCTAACTTGGTGCAGTCGTTCTAAAGTCATGTGCGTACATGCATTTCGACGATTCATTTTTATTTATATAGATGAATTCAATGCGAATGTTGATGGATACTTCTGCCTAAGAAGACCAAGAGTTGTCTTTCGTGAGCCAATCGATCAGATAGTGACCGACGGGGAGTCAAAAAACGCCCCAAGACTATGAAGAGAGTGATTAATGTAAACTAAGGAAGTCAAGTCAAAAAGTATAGCGATATTTGGCACTGTGCTCTTTGCCAACCTCGTAAAGTATCTGACGTAATTATATATAATAGTTAATCATTATCAGGCACACTTGTTCCAACTAACTAACTACGACTTTAAGAGTGTAAACATGAACCGCACGTGTAAAATATATAACGAATGTTCTCCAGGTATACCCGGAGTTCTACGTCATAAAGCTTTTCATGATAGAGATAAAAGATTGTCTCCCTAGAAGTCAGCCGCGTATCGACGACTCTTCTGATGTTATTCATGTCCATAGGTGGCCGTGACTACGTACGACCAGGCCGGCCGGCCCGCCCGATCGGTAGGTGACATTTACAAAATAAAACCAACGATCAGTAATAAATTGTTGTTGACAAGACCAATCGTAATTGAAACGAAATAGTTTCAACACGTTTTTAATCCCCGCCGATCGCCGGTGCGCACAGACACGATCGTCTCACAAAACAACCTCAACTAATCTACTACTTTCCCTAATTGGCCGCGCGCTCTGCGAACAGCGTTTCAACTTTAACGTCCGCTCGGTACCAGAGCGCGCCCACGTTCAAGGTTCAGTACTACCATAACAAATTACTTTCATCCGATTACTTTTCATTTTACTACATCATATTTTTTTGTAGACGCAGACATTGATTAACAGAAAAATAAATAATTAATGTTACAGTCACACTAGCCACAAGTTGTCTTGCCGCCGAAGCGAGAACTAAGCGCAACATTCAGATGGGTTCGGCTAATGCATATGCCGGCCGCCGCCGGAGGCAGCGCGACAGATCGATCAGCTCTCGGGTAAGATGAGACTTTCAACATTACATTAAGACCCTTGTAACAATGTACGCAGATAGGCGAACGAGATTGAACTTCTAAATGAAATGCAACCAGCAGTAATTTGTTCGTACGTTCGCTTCACTTCGACGACGAGACGAGTGTCTAAGGCGGACTCTAGTTATTGGATTGGAATTCGAAAAAAATGTCAAAAAAACAGTGGAGCGAACAATCGCACGACAGTACAGTCATAACGAAAGGCGAGTTAACGACCCGCCTCGCGCCGGCCTTGCCGCGCAAAAAATATTACCTTTTTCTTCCCCGAGCGGCGCTCGACCGACCGAGTGTTCGGATACATCGCAAGCGGCTTCTCCAGACGCATTGAAGACAGTTTCACATTAATTAATTTATCACAATTACCATAGTTCGATTAGGCTTCCGTTACATTCTTCTCGTAAACATAGTGGAGATGCTTTAATAGTGAATCGTCGTTCCCGCGCCACCGAGAGGGCGCTGTGGCGGTCCGCACTCTTGTAATTAAATGACCTTGCGCGCCGGCACGCTCTTATTACAGCTCTGCTGGTAACTGAACGATTAGCATTACAGTAAGCCTGACACTTATCCAAAAACATACGCGACATTAGGATCAAAAGCTGTCGAAGCATGTAAATCTTGTTATATTCAAAACATACATAATGTGTCACCGCTACAGGCACGTGAACTCATATCTGCATCACGACACATTGCAGACAGTTCGAAGGGCGCGTAACGCTCAATAAGTTTTTTTTTTAAGAATATAATGTTATAGACCTGGCTGAATAGTCGTCGGCCTTTGCATGTTCGCTTTGCATTGGGTTTGAATTAAAAAGTTAAATTTTAAATTTCAGTGCATAGTGATTTCATTGGAGATAGAGCAACGGGCACGAGAACTTGTCGCGATACAAATGCCGACGGCCCCCGCGTGCCATAATCACCTCTCAGGCAGGGGGCGACGGGAGCGTCAACGCGGATTACGTCGAGCACCCAAACGAATAACTTACAATAAAAATTGTGATAGCCCGCCCGTTTCTACTTGCCAACTACGCTCATTCTACCCTTCTCCGTCCAATAAATCACTAAGACGTTCAAAGTTTGGCTTTCAAACTGATATCGCAAATCATTAATAGTTGGATGTGGAAGAAATTCGGGAGGAAAAATACGGAGAAAATAGGATCAACTTAAGTCGCCGGTAACACTCCCACGTGCAGAAAGTTATTCCCGATGAAAATTTGGAATTTTCCACGATACAGTTTCCCAAATAATATTTATAATGAAACCAAAAACATGACTTATTTACCTTGGCCACACTTCAGTCGCGCGCGGAACCAGAAAATAGAGATGATTTAGATTATGTGGCATCGTGAAGAAGGTAAAATATTATACATTTTAGTTAAAACTGATTGCCTCGTCGGGCGAGTGGTTGCAAACGAGACTACCGATCGGGAGGTCCTGGGTTCAAATGGGTACTATTGGATTTTCTAATTTAGAATTTCACAGAGTTTGGAAATATGACCGGTGTATGGCAATAGGCTTACCACCTACATATGTATTACATGGGATTAAACGTAACTGGTGAAACGTGAAAGTGTACTAAATTCCTCTACCTACCCCTTCGAGGATTACAAGCAAGATATTTAGTTCAAATTTGGTTCAAACCGTTCATTTGGTGCATCTTTATGGAGGATAATGTCCTAATGAAGTACACTTAAAGAACCAGGTAGCACTTGTAAAGCGCGATACACTATGAATTATTTGAGAGAAAACAGTCGCGCACCAGACACTTCATCGGCGCGTCGCGGGCCGGGTCCGTGGTCCGCATGCCCCGACTGCAAAGTCTTCATTACTGTACGATATTTAGAAAACCATTAACTGATTCAAAATATGAATGTCGCTATCTCTCGTCCGCAGATGAAAACTGACAAACACCTGCTAAAATTCTTATACGAATCGTTTAGTAATTTGTACTTCCAAGTCTAATGGCTTTTCCATGTCTGTTCCTACAAGCGATTGAGATCAGAGCACGGACACTGGATTTGTTCACGCTGGTAGCGCCACATCAGTAAATGCCCACCCAGGCTTGCCACGAGCGCTTAGCACAAGCATTCAAATGCCCGACTGGAAAACCAATTGGAGACATATTCTCTGCAGACCGGTAACGCTCATACAGTATATGTGAATGATAGCACATAATCATGACAGTATAATTGTTATAATATCTGTGTAGGAACAGCGAAGATAAACAAATCGCATATGAGTATTTTAAAAAATCTTTTTTTCTAAAATTTTTAAAAAGAAACAATGTCAGCGGAGTATTCTCCAGAATCTTTCGCTGCGCAGTTTGTGCACGAAGTTGTACAGTTTCACCGGCTTCCTAGGTGTCCGCCAAATATGATTCCGATAAAATCAATCACACAAACATTTCGAATCGAAACATTTTTGGTGAAGCTTTTTTACATACGATTACCTCATAGGCTAGTGGGTCGTCGCGACATTGCCTAATAAAAACCGCAAATGCGATCTAATACGAAACAAGCACAATTATCTGAAAAGTCCTATGTATCTTCGATTTGAGGAATTCTAGTTTACAATTGCTAGGAAACATTGACATCGGAAGTGCATGTTAATTTTTTACAACCCGAATAAGAAATATGGAATCATTTCCTTTCTATTCTGTCCAGACAAGGCTAACTGTTCTGACAGTAACGACAACTAACATATTGGATACGGTTAAGGCATTATACATTGCTATTTGTCCATTAATGACTTTGAATATGTACAAGTGAATGAAGTATATGACAATCTCATCAATTACTATCCTACAGTTAGGCACGACACTCCTGTCAGAAAGATTAAACCTTCGAGTTTCGGCTTTACTTGTTTCCCTTGTTTTGGTATACTGTTTTTCCTTGTCCTTATTACACCAATAGCGTCAGTTTTCTTAAAGCGGAAGAGAATAAACATTCAGATGGCAGCAGTGGTCCTCCTCCACGCCTCGTGCAGTCCCACGCGCCGCAAGAAGGCGAACAGCAAGAAGGTGAACAGCCAAGAGTGCAGCTGTACCCCTTGAAAAATCCGTCATAGGCCGAATGTGGCACGAGAATACTATTACAATATATGTATCTGTTTCCGTCAAGCTGTGCTTTTCCGTTACGTACACGCAGGTGCTAAGAGCGATTACGGTGTCCGTCGCGCCGCTCGGAGGAATTTCCATGCGTGTTACACGTACCTCATTAATTTTCCATTAAATAATTTATGTAACCTCCCCTACTGAGCTTGCGTCAAATGCATAACTGTCTTACCAAATGGACAGATTCAGAGTGCGTGGGACACAAATGGACATGCGCACGGCAGAAATCGTATTCTACTTATAATCAAAACATATCTAATATTAACGGCCGGTGCGACAATCGGCGCCCGTTGATACACCTACACCTTACCCTCGGAATCATTGAACTTGTATAAATCTCCGTTACATCTGTCGACCTTCCGCGCCCGCCTACGCCCAGCGACATCCGAAGAAATACGTTATATATACACGTTCCATACAAAAAAAAATACATACCATTTTAAGGTCAATTAGCTGATAACTGCGTCTTTGTCTAGGTTATTCATTATATGAACACTATATTTTATCCACAGAGAAGAAAACATAACAATTGTTTGCTACACAACTTTGCTAATGTTAAAAATCGTTAAAAAATACAGTTTTTTTTAATGTAATAAGAAGCTGTGATAACCTTCTAAGAATTTAGACTCTCACTCCAGTGGTCCTGGGGTTCAAATCTATGGCACTCACCTCTTTACCAAAAATGCGTTTAAGTTTAAATATCACTTGCTAAGGGTGAAGGGAAATGTAGTGAGGAAACCTACACACCTTAGAATTTTAAAAAAAAATCTAAGCGTTGTGAAGTCAGCCAACCCGCACTTGACCAGCGTAGCGGCTTACCGCCTCAACCCTTTCATTATGAGAGGAGACTTACATATATTCCAACAGTGGAATAATAAAAGAGTCGAAAGAAAGAAGAAAAACTATTATCTTACAGTTACTAGTAACTGATAACTTTGCATTAAATGAAGATGTCGTAATATTTTTTTCAAGATAAGGATCAAACGTCTAAGAAGTAAAAGCAAAAAATCTGATCGAAGAGTTTCGGCTTTATTATGTTATTTATATAAATGAGGCTATATTATTTATATGATGAGTTTCGGCCTTATTATGTTATTTATATGAATGACGCACGCCGTATACGAATGGCAGGTCCTTTTCCTAATCAATATAAATGTTATAACGTAACAAACATAACATCACGCCTACTGCTGCTCAACCCACCCACGGAACTACCGCTGACGTTCACAATGCTTCATGATCATGCTTCATGCAAACTCTCTGAACCATTTTACTAGTTATCGCCCGAAAGGAAATAATTGACGAAATTTGCGCCTGGCTCAGGTTCTACACCCACCGCATCTCCTGCCGGCTGCTGCGCTCTCATGCGCTATCTGTTTTCCGATCACTACCGGCCACCGTGGCGGCCGAGCTGTGGCGGGCTTGCAAGCTGCTCACCACAGCATGAGGAGTTCCCGTTGGGTTAAAATTAATGCAGCGGCCGATATTTTAATACCAAAATTTATATCAATTACTTTAGACACGTAGATATACTAAACGTCTAAATTGACATGTAACAAGAGAAATGTATTAAATTGAAACGTAAAATTAAAAATTTTGAATAGATCGTTTTTAGATATTTATTTATACAAATTAATATATCTGTTTTGTTCTAAAGTATTTATGTTATTTCTTCACCGAAGCTTCAAGCCTTACAGTCTTATTTATCAAAGGCAACCGACCAGGTACGATTTCTCTAGGCATTTCTACACTGGTCTTTGTAAGGGTCTTTCAGAATAGAGTATCCAGTGTTTCCCAATATAGGGATCTACCCACCAGTTGGAAACTGCCCCTACCTTTCCTACCCCGAATGTGTCCCACTAATTTGAACTTTTCCAAATATTATACCAGCGTGCCACATGACCGAATAAGACAGGAAACCTTCGAGGGTAGATTGTTGAGACGAGTAGTTAATTTGAGATCTTTAAGGATAGACGCACAAGTACAACGCGCACACCGCGGAATACACAACATTTTGTGCTAGCACCACATCTCATCAGAGTTCACCCTCGATTTCAAACAGCCTTTCAGAGCCTACGTTCCGAAAAAATATGTGCAGAGGGTACGAAAAAAGCAACATACACAAATCTGTGACTTGGGCAATGGATTGGTGTTGTTATATTTAGCAGTACCTCTAAATAAAAACTTTAACTAAAAAAATA
>DWDT01003764.1:0-11917 GCA_018245595.1 Microceris scylla | reverse complement strand
ACTTGGCCAGCGTGGCAGACTATGGCCTTAACCCTCTCAATATGAGAGGAGACCCGTATTCCAGCAGTGGAATTCTAGTGGGTTGAAAAAAAAAACAAAAAAAATTCTTTTTGTCGATCGGGTTATAAATATAATAACAATAGAGTATCACCATATGGAAATAAATTTAATGTTACATTTATTTAAAGTGTCGACTCAAAACTGTCAAGTTAAATGACCGTCTAATATTATAGCCTTGCCAGGAATTGTGGTCTTGACCTTATTTATCGCTTGTTAGTTCTGTGAGTTCTGCTCTTCTACTACATATGTAGTACGTACCAAAAGAAATTCTGAAAGAATTAAGAGTAAGTACGAAAATTTCGCTAATCATTAAACACTTGAAAACTAACGGATAGTTTTCGTAAGCTTTCGTTCATTTCTGTGAAAATTTTCATGTGAGGAGTTCTGTCTATAAATCCAGATAATTGCTGCGAATTGTAACGATATGATGATTGGTTTTAACGTGTATTTTTCAATGTGCTATAGTGAATTTTTGGTGGTGAATTTTCGAGGCTTTCTCTGCAGTGTAGTTTAATTATTTGTGTCAACGTACTTTATGTGGAAAAAAAAATTTTGTGCGAATTATTTAATAATATGCAATCGAGTATGTATTTTAATTATGATAAAATATTATCTAGCTTGAAGGACGCGATAATTAGTTTTAAAGTTCTTTTCTAAGAATCATATATTATGTATTTTTATAGCCAATCCGTTGTATATGAAATTCATTAATACTGTTAATTGTTACCTAGTTAGTTTCATATCACCATAGTTAGCATTAGTCTATGGTATAATTGTACTTTAGACAACAATATAGACATTATATATTCTGACAGTTGCTATTGACATGATACGTATTTAGACCGCTATACGTTTGAAGTTTGTAACATGCCATCTAACTGGATGTTATTAAAAGCCGTGATAGCCTTCGCTGCAGGAAGCACCTGTCTTATACTAAGCCCAATGGCATATTAGTAGCTAGAACCTACACTTGATTACTTGGCAAGTATTAGGCAACCAAAGTATTGCCCAATTCAGCTACATTGGTTATGCCTTTGGTTTTAACTAGTGGTTAGTGAACTAAAGAGTCGTTTGTGAGAGGTCTCAGCACGCAGTGATGTGGTTGGCATGATGTGTTATCAAATGGTAGGCTTAGAAAAATATAGAACATGATATGAATTTAAATAGGTATAATGTTTTGTATTTCTACTTTATTGGGTTTATTATTTTATAGTCACGTCAGGTTCTGTACGGGATAAGCAGTGACCACTGAGTAGCAGATATCTTTATAAGCCTGATGTTCATCTTTTATCTCTCTTGTTTTGTTAATATAATTATGTGATACTAGTTAAATCATAAAGTATTTTTGTTAATGAGTTTCTTTCATACAGTTAGGTGTGTGAAAATAGCACTGCCACAGGCCTGGCTGGCTGTTACCGCAGGCGACTTAGTTTAGCTCGTTTTCTAGTACGTTCCACAGCAATTTAACTTATCCTGCGGGACCTGTGGTCGAGTGGGATAAATTCATTGGGAGACTAGTTAATCTGATAGGCGATTAGTGTATTCGTATTCCATTATTTTCGCAAATCTGTGAAACAACTGTAAATGAACGAATAAATGAATGAGAGAAGGGAGTAATCTATTATATTATAAAAGGCTAATCACACAATTGCATACTTAAATAACTTGGTGTAGATATAAATACTAGAAAAGATCTGTTATTCCATACACTAGGTATACAGATTTAACGTTAAAACGAGCGAAACTCGAAATCGGTGCCATCTGAACGACAGACAGGAAAGTGACCAAATGCGGAAAATGGGCCAAATCTTACTTTTCCCACCAGAAACCGTTTCGCGACATTTAATTAAGAACTTTAATTAAAATCGAAAAATTCCTCCCCGAGTCCGAATTAAAATTAAAATACGCAAATATTTTTACAAAACTCCGTGAGAACTTGTTTGAGCTTTAATACGCCGAAGTGTCGTGTGTCTGAGCGCAAGTTTCAAAGTTGTTTTTCAGTTTAAAACTGTAGTTTCACAAATTAAAATTAAATCGCGGGCAGATTTATTTACTAAGTTCTTTTTGAGTGAACTTTGAAGCGTAGGCATATTTAATATCTTTTATTACAATAACTGTAACTCATAGACATGTTTATTGTGATTCAAACTGTCAGTTTTTGCGTTTCCGGACACAAAGCCTAGGACTAGGTAAGTAGGGGTAAATATACTTGTACCTAAGCATGCGCTCTCCTTCATAGGACGCATCTGCGCTTTTCATTAGACGGGTTCGCGGCCAAACACTTTGATATTATAATAAAATATAAACTTAGCTCATTGACAATTAGCATTGTTAACATTTTCGTTATGGTATTGTACACTAGCCATTGTGGTGCCATTAGAAGATCGTCCATTTATTTCGCTCCATAAACCTTCCAATTTTAAAAGTTTGAGAACGCAATCATTTATACTCATTTCCTTATACCAAAATATACCTACATATACGAGTATAAACTCATAAAAACAAAATCGACAATTCTCATACTTTCCCATTGTTCGTAGATCGGAGAGGCATGAATAATAAGGGTGTGGATTCGGTCCCGTGGGATACGGATATATCCTGGTAGAACCCGTTACGTGTATTCAAATACTCTGGAATTGGGACTATTTAAAATACCCTCGAAATTAAAGGATGATTAAAATGTTGTGTTAATTAAATTGACGTAATTTTATTTAAGTATTTGAAAGAGTATTAAATTATATTTGTGCCATTGTAAAGAAATGACTGAAGGCATTAAAATAATAATTGATAAAATGACTCTGTCCCTTTCGTACCTAAGTTCTCCTTAAATTCTAAAAAGGGATACGTCCGCTTGGTGTCATAATTACTTTTGTTGTCATTACTGTATTTGAACAAAAAACACATATTACTGTATTTTATTAGAAAAGTAATATCACACCTATCTCCGAAGGGATAAGCAGAGGAGTGCAGTCCACTCGTACGTTTCACGTTTTACAATGCAACAGGTGGTGCCCCTATTGTCTAGTAACACCTTATGGCAATGTATAGGTATGTATGTATATCACTTTGATCAGAAATATTTCAAATCTATCAAATGGTGTTCATACTTTCCAGGAACCTGTGATACGATAAACGGTAATAGGGACATCTTCTCCCCACTGTTATACCGTTAACAATAAGTCAAATTCATCGAATGTAACCACAAAGTACATTAGTTTCATGAAAATAAAATGTCAAATCTAAAGAAAATCATTACGTAACAAATAAATTGAAAATAAAATTGAAATACTATAATACAATACTACTCATATCTCATGAGCGCCGAGGTACATATTTCTATTGAAATAAACAACGAACAACATTGGTGACGATTCAGAACAAATACTCCTGCTCATTATACAAGTAATTGTTTCCGGTTGATACTGAACCCACAGTCTTCGCCTCAGCAGTCAGGGCTAGTCACCAATGGAAAAACAAGCCAGTTAATTTGTTTTGGAGATATTAGCGATGTAAAAGTAAAATTAATATTTAAAAACTGATAATCACTTGTTATGTACATATTAAGACAATATTAATAGAAATTCTTGTCCGTTTGTTAGTGTATTTGTTCGCTCGTCGTAAAGAAAACAAATTAATTTGAACTAAATTATGTATAATAATGTCTTATTATTGGGATCCAGGTGCAGAAGTCGTCGTTTGAAGAAGACAGTGGAAAGCTGCTGGATTCGAAGGCACAGGACCGGAAGGAGTGGCATTGATTAGGGTAGGCCTATGTCCAGCAGTGGACATCTAAAGGCTGACGATTATGATGCTGATTGTTATTGGGATCAAGATATAACGTACTATTTTCACGAGAGGGCAAACGAAACAGAAAATAAATAACTAGTCAGTCAAAAAATCCGACAAATGAGTAAATTTAATCGATTTAAGCCTTAAGCTTCTCAGCAAAAAGGAAATATTAAAATGGACCAAACATTTACATTCCACTACAACGCTGAATGAAATGTTCAATTAAAATTCTGTGATTGGGCTGTGTATCAATGTCTTTTACCTACAACGTTGCTCAATCAGACGAAAATGTGCCTTAAGGTTGTGCAAATAGAGTTGAAGTTTCATTGTGAGGAATTGAGGTTGTAATTTAACTCGGGCATACGCAAAATTAGTCGGACAGGATCGAGAAGTTCTTGGGGTGACTTTATAGTGAAGACGAGTAGAATTTATGTCGAATAGGATTATTTACTAAGCAAGAATCATTGTAACGAATAAATGCAATCCTTTTCATGTTTTGTTGGGACGTTTCTCTTGCAATTGTAGAAGTCGTGGAACATAATACGCTGCGCGCCTCCAGTCGAGAAAACGGCAATTTTGCTGTATTAATAAGGCTTTTTATTCACAAATGTCAAGGAGTTAGTAAAGTATTAATGACTTTAATCATTCCGAGAAGAGATTGGCTTTGGAAAATAAAAGTGTTGATGATGATGATGTCTATATGTCTGGGTAATGAACATATTATATTTGGGGTCCATGGGGAAGGCTGAGAGCAGCAAATGCTAAATATCATTTCATCATCACTCTCTTCATATATGCACCCTGGTTTCGCAGACTTACCCATATTAAGTAGTAGTGGCAATGAATGATTGTATAAGGTCAACAAATAAAGTTTTTATATAAACGGCCTATCGTTTCCTTTACGAACATTTTGTAATTTTTCACTCGGTTCCTTATACAAAGAAAATAAAACCGTGACAAAATAAATAACATTAAATTCTCACTAATTAGTCAATTCGGAAAGTGTTCTACGCGTCTTACAAATTTAATTTAATTGAATAGATCTAATTTACTTTAATAACAATATATGTTTTGAACACTTAAATATACTTTCTTTTGTTTTAACGATTTTCCGTCATAATTGAAGTGATTTTACGGGACCTACCAATTTGTTCTCCATCACTATAGTGAATAGCCATTTGGCATTCTCAAAAACTTCTTTATATCTAACTGAGATAGCTCGAAGATGTATTAGGATGAGAACGAATGAAGACAGGATTTAAATAGAGAAACATCGTTCGGGTCGACTGGGAGACAATGCTATTAGGTGATATAGACTCGTGTACACTTGTTTCAGTTGTTACATTAGAAAAAATAAACATTCAATGCAGATAAATAATATATAAATGTAAGAAGAGTGACGAATATAACAGCACGTGAAGTATGTGAGGACAGAGATATTTTGCTGGCGATGTTCTCTGCTTGCCCCGTAATGGGTTTTAAGTTATAATATAATGAATAAATTTTTATAAATTCTAAGGTGTGCAGGTTTCACCGTTAGCAAGTGTTTAAATTTAAAACGCAGTTTTGTAAAGAGGTGCGCGCCATGGGTTTGAACCCGGCACCTCCGGAGTGAGGGGCTGAATTCTTAACCACTAGGCTATCACTGCATTTTTCCATTACCATGTATTGGGCATAAATTCAGACACCGAACTGCTATTGGGATTTTGAAGTTAGGAAAACCAACTATAATTTGTTCTCGCTGGGTATCGGACACAGGAATTTCTGATTGACAGTCACTATTATAACCATTAGACCAACGAGACAGAATTAAACATCATAAGGACAACATTTTTCTTGCGTAAAACTGGCAAGTGTTCTATGCACTAATTGTTACTACTCATTTGCGCTTGTTGAACAACTAGCAAAAAGTTTAAAAATCAATCCATATAATGCCTGGAAAAATAAAAGAGTAAGCACATTCCAATTTCGTTTTACAGCTAGTACACATCGGGCGTTTTTAAAACGCGCGCTTTGATAACGAGCGTTTTGAAAACTTCGTCACATAATCATCAGCGCGTCATCGCCCACTGTTGGACATGGATTTCTCCAACTAAAAACTTGAAAACTTAAGATACATCTAATATATACCTACATAATTTAACTACGTGTACTAAATAATATAAGGTACACATAATATAATATTATCCAAACGTGCGTTTATCGAAAAGAGCGCGTTTACGTTAGCATATACGTAATAAAACTTCTTGGTTCTTAAGTTAGTTAAGTTAAATCAGTACAATAGAATTACTACCAATTCCTTGGAAAGTAAAGCGTAACTGGTGAAACGTGGGTATATACTACGCCAACCTCTTCGGAGATTACAGGCGTGATATTTAGTTCTTAAACGCGCGTTATCAAAGCGTGAGCTTCAAAACGCCATATGTGTACTACCTATAAACGGTCCAAATTAAACAGCGGCATACGTCCTTTCCGAGCGATCGATTCGAATTGAACCGAACTTTTCCGTCACGCTGTGATTTTAGATGCATTCGGATGCTTTGCGCAGTGGACAATTACTCAGTTTCCAGCTAACGTAGACTCACATTTTTACGTGAAGTCGTCTTTAAAAAAGTATAGACGTATAATATTATCATTCTGTACTATATCAGTTTTATTATTTAATTAAAAGTTATTGTTTAAATGTAACCCATTTTATTTCAAATGATAACTTTTAAGTATATTGTAAAAGCAGGTGAATATAGAAAAAAAAAATACAGACTCATATTTCTGTGTATTGGATCTGTATTTGATGATTTCTGTGTATTGTATCTTGGCTTCTCCAATAGAATTGACAGTTTGGCGGTATGATGTTGATGTATGTATGACATTGCCTCTCCAATTCAAAATATTATGTAGAGTTTACCTACCTACCTACCTACCTTACCTACGTACGTAGTTACGTACATATCTATTTACACAAATATTTTGCATGAGAGACGCCATAAACTGTAGGCAGAGAAATTTGTAAAGCAAGTGAGAATACAGCAGGAATATACCTGTACCGAAACTCATCCGCTTAATAAAACAGTACTCGTAAATCCTGATAATAATTTCATACACTAATGTCGTCAGACGACGCAAATGTACAGCTAAACTCCGTCTAATACCCGGCGCTTTATCGCTCTCCAAGATTACCTAAGAGACATTTCACATCGAGCAAATGAGAAAAAATATGATAATTCCTAAGTTTTTATCACGGCTCACATTCGTTAAGTTGAATTATTCCAATAAGCATACAAACACAAAAAATATATATATATTTAAATTTGTTTTATTTATTTTATTAAAAACAATTTAAGCACAACTGTCATTCTTTTGTGTTCGTGTTCATCTTTTCTGTGTTCGTGCAATGCTGCTCTTTCATGCTCGATAGTTTTGAATTTTCTGTTCATCTGCCATATTATGTTCAAACGCTGACCATATTGGCTACTGGAAGTAACTGCTAGTAAAATGCCAGGTTATAAGCACTTATGTTCATTTTGAAATTCGACGTTATTAGGTACGTCCGAGATAACAATAAAGAGTCTCATAGCCTCGTAGCCAAACCATAGCAATACTAATGCCTAAGTATTTTATTACAGCGATTACTTTATATTATACAAAATAGTGGTACAATGTATCATTTATAACTAAAAGAGTAACTTAAGAATTTTTCAAAAACGCTATGTATCTATAAAAAATCAAATTTACAATACGTATCTAAAGCGAAGAGAGTAGTGTGTAGTATCCCTTAGTATACGTGTTTTGTCGCTACCAAAGTTACCTAATACGAAGGGAGATTTGAGCTCATACTTTAAGATTATGAACCTCGAATAATACGCCCTCCATTTTATAGAAACTCCCCCCAGATTCGGCATTTAATATTCATTAAAATAGACGCTTAAACGCTTAAAAATACGTTGAACATAATCTCAATGAACTCATCGTGGTTTTAGAAATACGATGTTATAATACTTTATTTTCTGTTAAGATAGTTATATTTATAATAAAAGAACATAAAAATATTTAACAATATAATTAATTAGTATATTACCTTTCAGATTGTCGCATTGATCCAGTAATTGCAATGCGACTGCTGATCAAGAGCCCTTGCGTACGATTCCCGGGTCAGATAATTTATTATTTGGTTTTTATTATTTATTTGGTATCTATTTGGTATATATAATTTAGTCTGGATTAGTGCCTGCTATATGACAACAAGCTCAACCGATATTTTTTGGTGGAACTAATAACGATGCTTCATATGAGTGTACTTACTCCACTCCGCTGCCTACCTCTTCAGGGAAATGAAGGCGTAATGTTACGTTATTATATTTTATTTTATCATATAATTACTATAAATTACAGAGGAAAAGATGTATCAACAGCTAATGTATGCGTCATTACACTAACTGCTATACGAATATAAAAGAAATTTTTTGGGATGTCGACTGAAAAACAAAAATGGCGACAATTTGCCAATTTTTAGTGTAAATAGAAACGTAAATCACGTAATACTGATAGTGGGGTATAAATATAGCAGCCTAAAGGCGGGTAAATTGACAGGGGACTGGAATTTGTGGCGGGCATCTTATGGCGACTGAACCCCAATAACTCTTGCGATTCGGCTTCGCAAGTTTTCGAATAAACGATTTAGATGTATCAATTTCGAAGGGCAAGCACGATCGAAAGTACCACACAGGTGCGCACGGAATGCGAAATCTTATCGTTGCGTTTCACGTGATGAGGTAACTAATCAAAACTCTTAAATTTTCTTTTAGTTACATAGTCCTATATTTTTTAAAGAACTTTCAATGGCATATTGGTCTTGACTTCCTAGTTGGTCGAGTGGTTGCAAGCGCGACTGCTGATCGGGAGGTCCTGGCCAAAAATCCCAGTCGGGTACTAGTGGATTTTGCTAATTTAGAATTTCTGGTGGTGTCCCCTTGTCTGAATCTGTGCCCGGTGTATGGCAATAGACTCACCACCTAAACATAAACGTAACTGCTGAAACGTAGGAGTGTATTCCACTCGCCTGCCCATTCCTTCGGTATTATAGGCGTGATGTTTCGTTTTCAATGACATATTGTAATAGCAATTACTAATGTGCGTGTCCATGACACTATTTCTGTTCATAAATAAAATAGACTTTATTTTGGCAATATATTTAAATTACAAAATTAAGGACATCGGTGAACTGTGGGACTGTACTTCATTCCTCTGCTTATCCCTTAGGCAAAACACAGGCGTGGTGTCATGTTCGTTAAAATTTTCTAATGAAAAATACCCATGGGCAAAGTTAAAATTTGTAAAAAGCTTAAAGATTGAATATTGCTCGATGCAGGTGTCCAGGATACACCAAGATACAACTACCTTGACCAGACACAAGTCAGATGGCGGTTGCTAGAAGAGACATCAACATAGACAAATAGGCTCACCTCGTAAGAAATCTCGCGCGATAGTGTAATAATGATAAATTTAAAAACTCCCAATTTAGTGGTACCTATGTAAAACACATCATTCGTATTTGTATAACTTCACGAAACACACGAAAAGCTCATGTAGAACAAGAGCTCGACAGTTACCCGCGCTCGACGCAACGCTGACGGACGGAGGCTCAATAGAAATGAATATCATAAAAGTAATGTTTACTGAATTATGCTGATGGATGTAGACGATTCTTTTTACGAGCCCCTCCGCTTTTGTTTGTTGAGAGACCTATAAAACTTTGAGATCGCAATAAAACAGAGAGTTACCCGTTTTATTGGCCATATTGAGGTGGTAATGCCTTGGAAATCACTTAATGATTTTAGATGGCTTAGAGGTATGAGCTTAGACATTTTTATGGAAGCTCATATTATGATTATAAATATCGCTTTCCATACGACATGTATGAGCAGTTAAATTTTTCGATTTCAATTTAAATAAATGCATAATAATCTGAAAATTCTGTAGCTGGTAATAAAATTTCCTATACTGTTGATTGCCGTTCTCTGGAAGTTACAGGTCATGTGTGAGGATTAAACTATGAAAGAAAGGCAAAATCAATTTTTTTTTGCCAAATTTCGTTCTGGTGGTTTTTAACTGAAAAATTCAATGTAGCTGTCCAGGAAATTCATTTGATGCATCGCATTATTAAACGTATTGTAGGACGCCCTCCAGCTAAGTGGAGCGACGATATTCGCAAAGTGGCTGGCAGTGGTTGGGTGCGAAGAACTGAAGATCGAGCTCAGTGGCGTGCCATTGGAGAGGTCTATATTCAGCAGAGGACGAGAGTAGGCTGATAATGATGATGATTTATTAGTATCCGCGATTCCCCTCAACAACGCAACAAAATTAATCCAATTCTGAAAAACTCATTACTAGAGATGTTAAGTGTTCAGTTTACAGCAATGTTACTCGTAAAACGTCAAAGGTGATGCACGACGGTCCCAGACTATATCAAAAGCTGAGGTTCAGCCGATAAAGATTAACATATCAGTTTTGTGGGATCATAAAGAGATTCTGTTCACCGCACTTTTATAAGAAACCTTAAGATTAATTTAAACATAGACGCTCAACAACTACCCGAACCGAGTGGAAGACTTCCTAAACACATATTGTAATTTACAAATCGTACAGGTGTTGTTTTCCAGCATCATAATGAAAAGCCATTTTAGCTCATTCCTTAAAAAAATTTATTGATATGAATTGAAAAATGTTGTCACATTCATCATGTCGCCTTGACCTGACGGCTTCAGATAATCATTTATTTCGTTCTATGCAGAATTCCATGAAAAACTATATTATTAATGTTCCCGATAATATAAAATCACATTCGATTTAGTTTTTTTCTCCAAAAGTCGGAAGGTTTTTGAATACATATTTAAGAAATGCCTTAAAAATGCCAATGGTTCATCAACAAAAGTACCTATAATTAGATAAAACCTAATTGAATAAACTTATATTTTTAAACAAACATTATTCATATCATTTAGAATTCAGTACAACTTAGTTGCCAACATTAGGGACAATACATATTACACTTCGATACTAGAATAATCAGGTTTAAGATAATCCGTTTTTCTTTTAAATCAGCCCCAACTGTCATAGTTCTATACACAGTAGTGTAATGGCCTCACCCCCGAGAAAGCACAATATTAACCAATTGAATGGCCCCAAAACTATAAATATTTTTATTGATCACTAGCTGTACCCGCGACTTCGTCCGCGTGGAATTTTTTATTTAGAAATCAATTAAGAAAACATGAAAGCGTTTTTAATACAAAATTTTTTTTAAAGTACCTACTTGTGTGTATACGATATTTTTAGTTCTAAATTTTGCCGTCGTCGCAATGTTTTTTATTGCTGCTCCTCTCCTATTCATCTTAGCGTGATGTTATATAGCCTATAGCCTTCCTGGATAAATGAGCTATCTAACACTGAAAGAATTTTTCATGTCGGACTAATATTTCCTGAGATTCGCGCGTTCAAACAATCAAACTCTTCAGCTTTATATTATTAGTATAGATGTCATTTCATAATAAAAAAATGCATTACAGCAGATTTGTACTACAGTTATATTAAATATTCTCAATATAAAAAAACTAGTCGGGCCACCCCGAAAAACGTACGGGAGTTAAGCCGGTAAATTTATAATCATAAAAAAAAACACATATATTTACGTGGACTATTTGATTACATTCATTCTGAACAGAGTTCATAAAGTTGATATTAGCTCCAACATTTCATATTAATCCCCAACACAACAAGTCTTAGAAATGTATATAATTTTGCCAAATTATAGTAATATTGAGGATATTGAAAATCCCACAAAAAACAGTTTCACTGTATAACATGCCGTTAAGTATGCTTTCGACAACCTCTACAATAAAATTTTCTTCTTTTTACAAAAAAAAATGAAATCAAATCAGCAGAGTTAAGTAGGTACGAGCCACATTTTAGTCGAAAAAAATTCGTTAAAAAAAACGTACGTAACGTCACGCCTGTAATCCCCGAAGGGATAGGTAGAGGAGTGTAGTACACCCCCACCTTTCACCAGCTACGT
>DWDT01003763.1:0-11919 GCA_018245595.1 Microceris scylla | reverse complement strand
TGCCGAGACGCGGTCTCCACTCTAGGACTCGTCTGCTCCAGCGGCCATCGGTCCTACGGCAGATATGGCCAGCCCACCGCCACTTCAGCGAGCTTATTCTGCGAGCTATGTCCGTTAACGCTACATACACACACATACATTGTGTATCTGCATCTGCATTTGCATGCAAAATTTTCTATTTAAGCATTTCATTATACCTAAATGTTTATATTTATCTAGTTTGACATCTGTCTGGTTACCATAGCACGGGCGCTGGTAGATTAACATTAGTTGACTATAAGTAATTGATCCCAAGATAAAATAAAAAAAAAAAATAAAAAAACCACTATCAAAATCGCGCTCCTTTCAAAGATTCTGCCCATTTTTAATTTATACTAATCAATCCGGTGTCATTCTCTCACAATAATTTAGTAATTAAGATAATATGATTCTAGTAAAACATGATACCTTAAGGTAGCGCACTGGATATACAATTCATTTGTAAAATATGCTCGTTGACAGTATTAAAACAAGATGCCTTTTTTAGTTGTTGAAGACCTATGTATGTCAAGAGCAACGAGATATGTATTGCTGTATGTACATATGTACAGTGTGTACAAGCTATTCACCATAAACCATGTTTCTACAATATAATGCCTTAGTAGTAACTGATATTGTGTATCCAACTCTGATCATTCCACTTATCCTTTTAAAACATACGTACCCTAACTTGGTAAAAAATTTAATCCTAATATGCCTCATTTAATTACTTTATTATTCGTCACCGGCCCTGGCTTCACATGGGTAACTTAAGTTTAAAAAATAAACTGCTTGAATTAGTTTGGGTAAAATTAAATAAATCTTAAAGTAATAAATGCAATCTTAAAATACAAACAAGATTTTATACAGAAAGTCAAATTAAAATGAATTATTACAACAATTCTCATCGACAAATAAATTCATAAACAAAACTGTTAGAAAATTTCTACCACAAAAATATTAAAAACACGTTGTGCAATAAGATAACTAAATCGGAAAACGAATGAAATATTAGTCCACAGATAATATCATGGTGGATAATATTAATATGTATATAATTTATAATAGTCCCATTATTTTCGTGCTTATATAAAGTGATCGACGTATAAAGCACATCAGTTCTGTAGGTACCATACTACATTCGTATATGTGCCACTCGATGCTTTCTGACTAACACGTAAAGGGTCTGGCGTGACGATATAGTATTAGTATTATTACCTACATCGTCTAGCCATCCCTATACAGAAAATATCCGAATTATCCATATCTAAATTCTATTATCATCCATACAATACAAGAAATATTTGGAAATCGGCATATAATCCATTTCGGTTCATCGAACTAGTTGGTATGATGTAATGTGCCTTACAAAAACAACATAATAACGAATCATCAGGCAATTCGCTATCTCTGTCTACAGTAAATCACATTTTCCATTAGCGATTAATTAAAAAAACCCGTCAGAGCTTGTTTCCTATTCCAAAACTGGTTGTGCCCGATGACGATGTGGATAGCGTGGTGGATAACAATTTAATATGCCAAACAAATGCAAGGTATAATGAATAACATTCCTAAATACGAGTAAAGGACGAAAGTTTTACTGTCGCGTAGTCAATTGTCAGTTGTAAACTTGAAAATGTTTGCGATACATACCATTATATTCATTTACTATTAAATAACAGTAGTTAAAGAAATTAAATAAAAAATGCGTTTAATAATAAATTTAAACAAAAGCGTTAAATTCGAATACACATGGTGCCTACTTTAATGTTAAATAAAATAATCTATGACTATGACAACAAATGTTTGTTTGAAAAATAAACGTCAAAATCAAATCGTATGAAGAAAGTGATGAATGTTGAATAAACACGTCAAGTCTGTAACAATAGTGATATTTGGAAATCGATGCTCTCTGCCTACTACAAAAGGGACCTAGTGAGACGATACAATTATAATAAAAAATTCAAAATAATTGTGTTATTTTTCCATTACTTCCATACAGGAAATTGTATGCCAGGAATGGAGAAACGAACAAATTTACAACGTCAAGTAATTTACAGAAGAGTTGTACCTATGTAAAAACACCGGGAACCTAGCTTAGCTGTTGGCATTTCATACGCGGATATTACCTATTATCTAACCAATCGCTAGCCGCGAACGTGGGATTAACATTATAAGTTTATAACTTAAAGTTTAAACCATCTGAGCCATAGTAATACGACGTAGTTATAAATGCTATACCAAACTAAGAAACATTATAAATTAAAATTTACAAGCATATAATAAGAACAATAAAATAAGTACGCAAACTTACATATTATAATAAAGCATATTCTATACACTATGACAACATGAAACTCCGCAAATGTTAAAGCAATATCTTACGTAGGTACTTATTATTTATTAAAGACAACGCGCGCGAAAGAAAACGCGAAACCCTTGCAATTGATTACAATTCTCACACCTAACACGGCCAAGGAGATATGAGGCCCAAGAAACAATGGTGGGTCCTTATCTACCTTTCATATCACGGCAACATTTTCACTTACAATAGTATTGCTCTTACGCTCCCGCCAGAGTCAGCGGTTGGTTCACCTCGCACCCGTACCCGGTGAATGTGAACACGCGTGATTGTGTTCTGTATAAAGTCTACTGCTTAAAAATAGGGCAACAACTCATAAACAAACAATACTATAATTATAATATACTAAACAGTAATTATAACGTAATATAATATAACGTAAAGAAATTTAAACTTTCTAGAGAAACGCTATGGAGATCTATCTAGATACTGTTAAAATGAATTATATGAACTTAAAAAGGTTTCCAATGCCTCACTATTTTAGCGGTTGTATCAAATACATAGTAAAGTAACAACATTAGCGACGTGAAACTAGGAAGAGCAGACATAATGCGAAAATTGATCAGGATTATGTGAGTCTGCTGGCTGTTAATGTGCTTTTGTAATTCTCCTTTTATCTTTCGAGTGTGAGAATCATAAGTAAAACTCGATGAGCGTTTTTATTTAGGTACCTCGGTATATAATTACAATGAAAGTACTGAACATAATTATGTGTGTAAATATAACGCTATTCTTAACAGACTATATTCCATACACAGTTGGAGTCCACAGCCGCACAGTTCGCAGCTGTAGACCCATAACAATGAAACTATAAAAAAAAAATTTGGTTAAAAGATGTTTGCAATTCTTAAACATAATATTTTTGAAAATAAGATTCCTGGATGCCATTTGTTCTAAGTACGTGAGCATGTATATGCTACCTTCCTGTTACGCATCCTGAATATTACATAATCCGGAATATTATTACAAGTGTGTCGCTTATACTAAAGCTATTTAAGTACATCGCACCTCTTCATAAAAGTTTTTAATTACTTCATGTATTTTTATTAAACGTTAATATGTTTCAATAAATTCATTTACATTCACGAGAAAAAATAGATGTAAGCGATGTTTATCTCCTTCTCCTGTTTATTTATTGGTGGCTGCCTCGATGCAGAGTCGACAGTATTTTATCTCGCGTTATCTGAGTTTCGCAATCCCTTGTAGGGACGAGCGGCGATTGGGCTAAGCGAACGTTTATCAATAGTGTATAGTAAATTATACTTACACGTACATTTAAGGAGATTAATATTTGAAAAGACCGACACGGTATAGAAAAAGATATGCATCGTGAACAGTTGTTTTTTATTAGTTTTTTCTTTATATTCCCTTTTTTTCTTTAAATGTTGAACAAACATTTCGCAGACTATAAAATTAAAACTATTTAATAGGATTTGCACATTAGATCCATAATTATAGGTGGCTTATTTTTGATTTCGGATATATTATATTCCGATATATTTTATTTAAGCATTCATTGTTTGGGTCGTGCACCGGCCTTCTGGACCGATAATCTTAAGAAGGCGACTGGTAGTGGCTGGATGAGATCTGCGGCGGATCGAGTGTTGTGGCACACCTTGGGAAAAGTCTAGGTCCAGCAGTGGAACGGAAAAGGCTGACGTGATGATGATGATTCATTGTTTGAACACATGTTGAACTAATTGTTTAATAATATAATGGAATTGAATGGAATGTGATTGCTGTGTATGAAGTAGCCCGGAAAATTTCAGTTCACTTTTAGGTACGTTTAAACGAAATTTGAGATTCTTACGTATTCACTTAAACTTCTAATTCTCGAATTCTTAAAATCGATGAATATCTAGTCCTTATAAATTTCAAATGCAGCACACTAGTTGTACACGTACAAAATTATATAGGTAAACGAACAACGCATTTAAATTGTACTGAGACAAACACCGGCCAAGTACAGTAGCAAGTAGGGCATAAAATATAATGAATTGTACATCAACCGTTACGACGTTCAAATTACTAATAATAAAGCAAAATACTTTCACTCACACCTCCGCACAATACGGTGATTTCATCAAAAAAAAGGTCCAGCACAAATAAATTGTTGCACGGGACTCACGGTCGGATATTTGTAATATATAAACTTTGGCTTTGGTGAAATATTGCAAAATGTTATCTGCTTCAAAATCGCTGATTGAAGTGATAAAACGCTAAATTACGCTATTGGAACTGAATATTAAATCGGGAGCTGGATTATAGTTATATTATAGTCAGAATTAAAGTTGAAACCCAAGATGCATTTCAAATTATAGACAGTTACTCGTACACTATTAAAAAAATTTCAACTCATTATCATTCAAAGGTTTAATTACAATTTAATATCAATTTTTATGACATCGAGAATAGCATTTTCAAAAACATTTAAATAATATTTTGATCATTCAACTTACATTATTCGGAACCTCCCGGCTGTCTGATGGACGCAGCTTCAGCAAGGAATCTTGCCGAGGATCAGATACAGGCGATCTCGAGATGTACCGATTTGAAAGTCTACGAGCAAAGTTGCTTTTGAAATCCTCACATCGCATTATTGATTCCACTGGTCTACTAAATTCTTCTTCCAAACAGTCTCTGGATTGCGCCAACATGATTTTAAATTCGAACGTGCGTCTTGTAAGAGTAATTTCATTAACGGATTAATGGAGCGAAAATTGGCGCGTACGCGTCGCCACGATCAACACAACCACTAACATTTGAGGTGAACATTGTACTGAATGAAATGAATAAACCATTCGCGAGTTCGTCACACCTGCTGCGCCGTACTTCAGGTAAAAAGTAACAGACGCAAAAACAATACTTTTTTAATCCACATTTAACTATAATGATCCTATTAAAAATTTATTATTAAAAATTACATATTTCCAAAACGAACAAGTCAAAATTTGAATAATTACATCTGTATGCTGTAATTCATACAAGCGCCATCTAACGGCATTATTTCTCACTAAAATGGCTTAGCATGTAATATTGCTACAGAACCTAGCTTTTCGCCTTCTAGGTGCGAAAGTGTCCTTAGTTTATCTATGAAACAAAAGATGGCGTCTTAATCAATTATACAAATTATAGATTGAATTACACCATTCATGGAATGCGCGAATAGTTGTATGATAAAATAAACTTTTAGAAAATTTAACGCGACTCATAGATTTTAAAAATTTAGCAAACATGTTTTATGCATGTATATTGAAAAAATAATTTAAAGTATAAAAATAAAATGGAACAATTTCGACATCCAATTGTCATTTATCCATCAATAAAGAATAAAATAATTCAACTTCATAAATCATTCATAACAATGGAGAAACAATTATGAATGATATGGAACATAATAATTCATGTAGTAAGAATACTGCTTTATCCACTAATATACATACACATAGTAGATTGTATAGTTATATAATGTTGGAAAGATGCCGGTGGAAGTTATCCTCGTAGATTAGAATAGGAAAATGTGGTTGATACTTTAAAGTTTAGATGCACTGAAACTTGAATCCTACTCGTACAATTACTTAGATATTACATAACTTACCAATATGCAAATGGTTTGTTATAATAAAGTTAGATAATATATGAAGAATTAGAGGTTATTGATATTCAATAACATTATGTAGGAAGATCCAAGGCATTACTTATTTCATTAAGAGTTCTGCAGAAACACAAAGGTGTTTCAAAGGACTTCGTTGATGTTGGAGACATCAGCCGTACCCAATTGACATTATGATCAATAAGAACAAAAACAAAATATAACGTATTGGTGTTTTACAGATGAAATTTTAACAATTCCACCTCCATTGCTCTTTGCTATTAAAGCTCTCAAATACGCCAAGAAGTTCTTTTAATTTAACTATCTCCGTATAAATTTCTCCTGGCCACTGAAACTGTACGAAGGTGAGGAAACATTCAGCATCTTTCGATATTCGTTTGCATTACTTAATTTTCATTTAAGATATACATGCGTCTGTTGTACCACCAAAGTCCAGACTCAAAAATGTTTCTGGAGCACACTGACTATCCAACTGCCTTGCCTGTCTGGCGAATATTTTAGAACCGCTCAGTGCACTTGAATGACAATTGAAACTTGAAGACGACAACAGCGACGAAGCTTTGACATGAATGTTTTATATGCTCCTTGAAGAATATCAACAGATGGAATAACTCTAATCTGCACTTTTGCTTAAGATGTCAACTTTATTACCTATTTTTAATTATCGTTGAAAATTGGCTATTTGTCTAGCTTTATATCTAGAGAATACTTAATACGTTAATATATTTTACAGAAGACTCCGAGATGGGCAATCAACCGGACGCTTCACTCAAAAATGTCTGCAGCAATTTCGACTTGGTGGAGATAGTATTTGTATGCGTGGCCTTTACCTTCCTTCTCATCGTGATAACCCAGGCCAGCCGCATCATGTCCTCGGGCTTCATAGACATATCTCCATAATTAATCATATAAATGACGAACAATTACGACATACTGTATCACTTTTTTGGAAAAACCAAACGATTTCAAAATGCTTTAAAACTGTGAAAGCCACGTAATTCTCAAAATAATATCGTGCATTCACTTTGATAAGTAAAGAGATTTAGAACTCGAAACAATCATTGTTGTTAGATATCATTTAATTGCTAATCTTCAATGCATCTCTCATCATTCGCGGCATGATAGAAATACTTAATGGATATTAAGAACTTAACGGATTTATATCAAAATTATTAGTCGCCACTGATGTTAATTTGTCATGAGATAACACTCATTTAATCGATTCGAAATCAAAGAGATTCGTTTGAAAATAAACATTTGGATGTATTATTCGGTTTATTTAATTTTTATTTTTATTTGCTTAGTTCATGTGCTAAGTGAAGGTATTAAGGTAAGTCAAAAATATTTTTAGAAGAAACGAAATTACCTACAGCGGGAAAGACTATAATGCAAAAAGGATTGTGGCTACTGCAGAATTATCTCCTCATTTATACTGCTCAAAATACCTTCTTCGTGTCTACAATCATCGTGTCACTTCAAAGATCGTGAGGCAATATATTTTAAAACATGTCTTGGTTTTCACGCAAATGAATTTACACTCTACGATGGAAATAAATAAATAAAAGGTGTAAAAGGTGAAAAATCTGTTAAGACTGTTAACTTGCCAGAAGGGATTGCTGAGATTGGATTTATTGTCACACATTTCTCGTCATGCAGCATTGTCAACGCACGTTTGCCTAAGTTTATCTTATTCTGAATGAAAGTCTCGCAATGCACGCGTCGCCGCCGCGCCGGCCCGGCAACTCCGACATCGGTTACGCCACATTACCCCGCAACAGATAGTAATTTTGTAAACGTTACCGTATTGCATTATGTTAATTACGAGCTTTACAATATTTGCATCTGATTTTCAAAGTGGGACATCTTGAACTGGTAGCTTACGCGAGGTTTTCTAGTGTTTTAAAATTTGCACATACTTGTCCACGAACGACATGTTGGACATGTTATTCTGGGTTAAGATTAGATTTTATTTGTTTATACATTATTGTTGGTAACGATGGGCGGACTTATGCCAAGTGGCATTTTCTAGCAGTCAATCCAGTGGCGACAAGGAATTGCGGTAGGCAACTAATCATCTTTTTTATACACAAATACCTCTCTACATATTATGGTTTTCTATATAGATAGATATTAAAATGTATATAAAGCCTCATAACATAATAAAATCCACATATTTCAATAAAATCTGCAATTGCACTTTTAAAAAAGTGCATCTTCATGTTTAATATTAACATTTATTTTATTAAAGAACAGTATAGCTAAAATGTCCCAATGTCGTCTGAAGTTCAACCAGCAACCTTCCTTATATTTTTGTAATTATCAAATGAGTTAATGTTCCAAAACTAAATAAAGACAAAGCAGAATTAGAAATGGTCCTCTATATAAGAGCACTGTTTCTTCAATGTTACAAAACCGCTATTAAAAATTCTCGGGCGGCACTGGTTTCTCAACCTCACAAATTGTAACGTTATATAACACGTTGCATTGATTGCCACATTGTTATAGCAGCCGGGAATGTTGTCGTACCGCGGCGTTTGCTCTTTGATGTCTACCGCAAGGGATCTTTGCATATTTGGGGTCGTGTCCCGTTGTGTAATTGATATTCTTTTTAGAAATTAAAAAAAGAACCATCATTTTGGTGACCAGTTTCACCACCCCTTTGCAGTGCCCAATCAAGTGTCGGTTCCAAAACGTTCCAACATTCAACTACACAATTAGTAAATCTGAAAAATGTAAAAACGTTCGACACGCACGTTGGGACGTAAAATAAAATTGTAAAATATCATTATTAACTTTTGTTTTTCATAATTGACATAAAATGAGTCCGAGTCGCCGTCATCCGAACCGATAATGGAGGACTACACGCATAATTGCCTATTTAACAATAACGTTAGAAGAATAGGTGACGTTGATATTAAGTAAGCTGTAACTTAAAAAAGATGATAATGAGGGATTGCACATATATGCCCTTTGCGTGAACCAACCTTGGCCCGCTCAGAGAGTGCCTTTCATCGCATCTCATGCTGTTGACTCATGGTAAGATTACTCGTCGGCTGTGTCGTCACCGCGAGTGAGCGCAACGCTACGCGCGCCCTGTGAGTGGAGACTCGTCCGACTGCTTCGGCCTTTCTTGTTTACTTATTACATACCTAACTTGTTCCTAGCAACGCTGACTTTGACCTTCACCTTATAACTTACATGATAGAAGATCACTTTCATAGCTGCTTGAATTTTATTTTATTTTTAAGTCCTCTCATTTATTCATTTGTAAAGTAAATTGAACGGCACTGAATTTTTTATTGACGCTCTTTAAGTTTACATTTTTAATTTCTACCGCACAACGATCGTGAATAATTTTGCAATTAATTAATTATATGCATTCTTTGCAAATGTCTCATTTCACACACGGCCATAGTCAGCTATCCCTACTAATATATAAATATAGCTGTCGAACTTAGACGAAAACACTTGAAAGAATTATTAAAAAATCCATATTTGGAAATGAAATGGAATACTAGTAATAACTAGTATGTTGGATACTGTAACTGTACATGTACGCCAATGTAACTTCCGTTTGTTACATTTTCACTTCACGATCGCTGAAATAATTAGCTATCAATTTGTTATTAGCATAACTATAATATTGTAACAGGCTATTCTGATTTCGTTTCTATTAGATCCCATAAAGATGGAAATTTTCAACGACATTAAATAACAATTATTGAGGTTTTCGCACCAACAAAGTCGCGGCTATCAATTTGTTTCGTATAAAAGTCATGCGGAACATTATTTTTCTTTCGATTTCTACTTCGTAATAATTGTAGGTATTTGCATCTCCATTTAATATTTAATTGTAATTCAGGAACTATGATTTATTAGTGCTCTAGCAATGGACGACCCAGGTTCCCTGTAAGTTTCTAGTAATTACTTAATTAGTGCTTTTTTCTTAAATTTATTTCTTGAAGCGGTAACTTCTTAAATATGTAACTTAGTCATTGTAACTTTTATTTGTAGGTAATTCATTGTCTTCACATCTTTATATTTTTTACGTCTCTATACTTATTTGAAAATTCAAAAGTTGTAAATAATTGAAAAATTCATTATACGATGAGAAGAAAAAAGTGACTTAAATGTCAGTTATAGATCGTCAAAAAGAGACAGACTGTGTTTTGAATTGAATGAATCCTTAGGTTAATCATACACATTTTTGTTATATGTATTTAAGTAAAATATACGTAGATAAACCAACAGATGTTTATATACAACAAAAAATATTTAAAACAAAAAAATATTTAAAGCAAATTGCGCGTACCAAGAATATGCCCAAATAATGACTTCTACGAATCGGCTTTATGTTTGTAATAAATATGAATCTATGTACGTCAACTACCAGCTTTCATATAGTTAGTTTAAATCAAACGGTCGATACATTTTGTATTGTGACGTTTCGTATGTAAGGAAATAAACAAAAAATAATGAATACTTTTCAGCAGGGTTTTGGAAAGTGCAAGCATCAAGCTGTTGCGATTATGTTTGTTACAAATTTGCGGATGGCCAGATCTGATACGAGACACATATACACCTGTATTCAATATGCATCTTCTATTTTTGTCAATCCAAATTGTAATTGTCCTTGGAGAAATCTATTATTTACATAACAATTTTGGAGTGGTTGAATTTTTGTTGCTCGGTGACGTATACATTACAACTTTTATAACAATATTATCAACGGTAAAAATTCTTTATTCTATTTTTGTGAATTTCTAAAAATATATGTCTGGAATATATTGTTCTTAAAAGCTAATTTTTATTTTTAGTGTCGATTAAGTTTGCCTACATTCGCGGGTTATCATTTCATATGCAAAAAGTTTCTCTCGGAATTTCATCTTATTTATTTCAAACACAAGACACAGTTTGCCAAGGTAACGATATTATAGTTACATACATTTTGTAATATAATAGGTTTTATCAAACATACATATATTTATAAAAAAAAATATTTTTTTTATTTGATTAAATAGTACGAGAATTTATCTCGTTAATATTTCAAGATAAAGAGAAGAATGGGAGGAAACACTAATCATACTTATTCTTCTTCGCAGGTTTTTTCGATTGTAGACAAATTTTCATATTACTTCTCGACGGTTACGATTGGAATGCTTTTGTCCGGCGTTGCGCTATTTAATTTATCCCCGTTGTATGTTAACTTCAATAAAGGCGCATTCACCACCAACCGGCACGATTTGAAAAATGTCACCCTTCAATTTTCTGTAAACTATATGTTTCCTGGTTACGACCAAAGAGAACACTTTTATTTTTCAACTCTATTTAATATTTATCTGTCTTTCCTGTGTTCTGTGTCAATTCTTGCTTCCGATTTATTACTCATACTAATGATATTTCAAATAATTGGACATCTTGAAATAATTGCAACGAGTATGAAAACGATAAAAAAACCGGGAACATCACACTTGTTAAACAAATGCATTGGTAAATCTAATATAACGTATGAAGTTGAAATGTTTAACGCTGAAGAGAATTTTAAAATTAAACAACGCCTCAAAGACATCGTCGATCATCACAGATTAATTATCAGGTAACATTTTCGCTTTAGTATGAGTAATTACTATTAAAATTGTTACCAACTATAAGATTATTTTCAGTTTTACCGACAGCATGTCTACCACTTTTGGGCCGGTACTGGGCGGCACCTATATGTTTGATCTAGTCAGCTGCTGTTTATTATTGTTGGAGTGTTCTCGAGGGGTTTGTAAAATCATTTTTAATAAACATGTTTCTCATTATACATTTAAGTTATATTTCTATAAGATGTCACTGATATACAAGTAAGCATCTCGCTTCGCTAGATATTTCCAATAGAAATTTGTTGTTTGTTATGTAGCGACAGATTTTAATTAATATTCGC
>DWDT01003762.1:0-11919 GCA_018245595.1 Microceris scylla | reverse complement strand
ATAAAATATTACTAGCTTCAGTCGCCCTTGCAGTTCAAATAATTCATTTAGTTCTGCTCATAACATGCCGTCAATTAATGATTGTCGAACCAACAAAGAATCTTAAGGCATCACTTGTTACTTGCCAGTGGAAGAGATAATTGCATTTAACGGATCCAACGCATTACGAATTTTAGTGACTAGTATTTTTCTACAAACTAATTCTTCTCGAGTGACTGGTAGATTACGCTGTTCAATTGGGATTTGGAAAATGTCTGGTTCAAAGATGGCATGAATGCCTTACTGCCTTAAACCTAAGGTAAATACTGTGTTAAGAAATTCCTTTTTCATTTTAACATTTGGGATGCGATTTTTAAATGGTTTTTTAAAGTATAATTTGAATTTTACTAACTTATTGTTCTTAGCAATCTGTTTTTTAACATCAACACCATCATAATTGTCGTGATCATGATAGACACCACAGTCATTGTTTCATGTTCTACCGTTTATAATTTCACGTCAATACCATTTTCATCTCATAATGAGAAGGGCAAAGGGCGAAACGCATAATTTGCCATGCTCGTTTACGCCTCAGAAAATATTATTGAGCACTCACAGGTGCGCAAGGTTCATTCGCGATGTTTTCCAACATGTTTTTTGTAAGTTACTTTAAAAGAGTTTTGGAGCTGGTTTTTTTTACTTATTAATTTGTTTTCTTTTAACCAATAAGTCTATAACTGAGGCTATCTAAACGCACATATACGTATCTGTATATAGTATTCAAACGTAGAGTTAAGCAATGTTATTAAACTTGTAAGACACATTCAGAGGTAATTCAACATGCAACCCACAATACTCCTACATGGACACCCACTGAACGACACATAAGTAACTTCTTCGTTTAAAGCGTTTTGCCCGCGGGGAAGCTGCATTTTATTTTGAACACGAAACATGATATCACAAATACACTACCTTATAAAGCACCATTGAGCAAAATGAAAGGAATAAGCACATAAATATTTATGACAGTGTACATTTTTATTATCTACTGATTTCACATAATTTGCTTCAACCTGACCTTCATTACCGGGAACATATCTTAAGTAATATGAAATATGTGTATTACTAAATTTAGAAGTAATCGTTAAACTTAGAAACTAATAATTACCTACTTTTAATGCTCTCTCTAAATTTTAAATTGGTAGGCTTTAGCACGTATGTACCACTAAATAATATACTTGTAAGGTTTTATAATGCACTTTTCAAATTAAACCCTTTGGCTATCGACATAATGTGCATTTCAATTCGGTAAGTATTTCAGCTACTTAAGTAGGTGTCGCCCCAACTGGGTATAGTAATGAATTAGCTTGTCAATAAAATCAAAGCGAACGCCAGCTGTCAATTTAAGAGCGATTCGGATTGAAAGCTCCCCTTTAAATTCAAACACAAATGTAAGAAAAACAAACCCTATTTTAAATGCGTCACGGTCGAATATCCCATGGCCGATTGGCTCGAATTATGTGTGACGATATTTTTGATTGATTGCAAGTTTTAATGTGTCAATCGCGTGCATAGTGAATGAAAAATGTTTGCAATTTTGTTTGCCAGTAATGTATTAGATACATGTATTTAGTATAGTTAGATATACACCAAAGGTCGACGTTAAAGTGAAAATTGACGCTTCCCAACGTGCGAACAACTAGGTTCCGGCTTGAAGCGTTCAACAAACAAAGTCTCACGTTGTATGAGTAACATGATTGGAGTACATTATGCTCTTACACCAGTGTTTATCATATTTTATGAGTACACCACTTTACATAACATATAAGTTTTTTTAATAAGGAATATTACTTAGTATTTACGAGTGATAACACGCAAAAAAAATAATAGAAATGTTATCTGAAACGTTTCAAGATATTAGCAAATGAAATAGGTCTGATCGGTCACTATGCAGATAAAAATATCTATTAGATTTGGTAGATACTTGATATTAGATAAATAATGATTAAACTTCTTACTTACCTAATCGACTAAGATTTTAACGATAATTAGGATAACGCATCATTTAATTACCGTGAAATATTTCATAATTACCTTTTGTTTTGTATTATTGTATACAGTTTCTCAGCATAAGAAGGGATAAAGCCATATTTGTCTGCATTGGACAAGAACATGTTAGACTTCAAATGCCTAAGAGAAAATTATAAAAAATTCTATGCTATACAGGTTACTTCACGATGTTTTTTACTGCAACTTCTAAATATCTCCAACAGTTAGACTCACGTTAACAAATCGAAATGTATACAGATATTTCCCTCGTGATATTTTATCCCACGTGTTAGTAGGCAATGCCGATTTGCATGTCAAAGCGATCTAAGTTGCAATTACTACGATAGTCCATGACACCTTAATGCCGTTTCGCGTGGGCTTGCAGTGGGGTGAGTTGCTATGATAATATTCTTTGTACTGTACAAATTACATTAAATCTACATAAATTGCAAATAAAAACGTTACATCACGCCTGTAATCCCCGAAGAGGTAGGCAGAAAAGGGTAATACACACTGTTACGTGTATTATATAGTATGAAGTGTACCTACGTCAAGACTTGTTGCTAATATTGTCTAAAATTTTCTATCTTAAGTTGAAAACTTATCAGTCTAGCTACAATGCTTGTAAAATATTCTATGTATAAAAAAGACCCTCGCAGACCTTAAAAACTAAACTTGCTAAAAAATATCGACAGATAATTCAATCAGTTGCTATTGCAATGAGGGTTGCCTCATTGAATCACTACAGAAAACCACTTCATCAGCAGTGGGGCAGAAACTATTATTGTCAAATAACCACATTCTTACTAAAAAGTTTCTTTTTTATTCATATGTTTATTACCCAAGCTCTATTTCTATTGCATCTCGCGATGACGCGTACTCAATCCATTCGCACCCTAAATGCCGTACAAATAAGAGCTACATCACGTGCCCGACTAACTGTAACATACAGTTAAAGTTAAGCCATAAATCAGCGTAGTACCGTGAGCGTACCCAAGACAGCCTCCGAACCGCTTAGTTGGCATTGTGCCGCTCGAATTATCCGATATGTTGGCTTGATGCGGTAAATTATCCACTACTTAAATTAGCATTAAATAAGACTGCATTGCTTAGCGACTTTATATTCTCAACGTTCGTTGATAAAAACATACGGGATAAGAATTTGTCCAGCAATTTCTGTTTATTCTTATATTGATGCTGTACTGGCTAAATGCAGTAAGTTATCCACTTCTTAAATTAGTACTAAATAAAAATGCATCGCTTCCAAACTCTATATGCTCAACAGCCATTGATAAAACATACCAGATAACAATTTGTCCATTAAAATTTGTTTGTTCTTATATGGATGCGGTATTAATTTGATGCGTTAAATTATCCGCTACTTAAATTGGCATTAAATAGGAATGCATTGCTTAGCGTCTTTATATGCTGAACATTCGTTAATAGGGGCTAATAATTTCTCTAGAATTTTTTATTAGTTTTTATATTGATGCGGTATGTAAACTTCTCAGACAATAATATGCATACCGCTGAGTTGGCAAAGCGCCGGTCTTATTCCGCGAAGTGGAACTACACAGTAAATGACCCACTGTTTAGCGATTGGAGCTTAGTACGGACATAAGTAGATTCAAGTGATCTAAGTATAATTTTCTACAACTCTACACTATCATAAGCTAGAAACATGATAATATCACCGCTTACTGCTCCCTTAAACCTTCCATCGTTCTACTCTTAGACACGGGTTTCCTTTCAGAATTGAAAAAGTTAAGGCCATAGTCTCCCCCAATGCTGGCCGGGCCCAAGTTGGTACACGTCGTATCAGAAGTCCCAAAGAACATTATGGAGTAGTTTCAGATGTAAGCAAGCGATCTTTATTCTTAATACGCAAATACATATATTTTATTACAAACTAAGTGCGCAAAAAAATTTAACCCGGGATCCTCGGAGTGAACTCTAAATTGTGCCTACGCCACTAAATTATCACTACTTCCATTTGTGATAATGATTAGATTATGTGGTTTTCGACCAACTTAAAAACTGGTGAGGTTGGGCAAGGTTAGTTACATTGTGTACACGCTGTAAATCAGCGATGTCGCGACCCGAGGAGCGCTTAGTTGGCAATATGCCCCTCATGTTGTTAATAAGTCAGTGATGAGTTGAATGAGCGACTATGTACCAATCATATTATTTTACATAAGTTACATAAACTTTGGAGATACATCAACATCCCGTCATTGTCCACTTCTGGACATAGACCTCTTCAATAGCACGCCACTAAGCTAATCACCACACCACCACACACCACACCACACACGCTTGGAGACACATGTTTGAATTTTACATAGGGGATTTCTATAGGGAAATAAATGAATTGGTTAACGTAAAAACGATGAGAGAAATGAATAGAGAAGAATTATGTCAGGTAAAACTATATAGAGATACATTTGACAATCGGTGCTCTCTGTTTAACCTATGAGGAGCCCAGTGAGGTGGTGTGTTAATAATTTACATTAAAATGCACCTGTGTATATCTTCAGGTTGTGTCTACTTTACATTAATATAATAACTGGGTAAATTCTGTCGTCGTAATGTGTGGTCAAATTAAAAAAATCTAAAGTGTTTGTAATATGTTCTTAAATATATGTAAGTGTAATCGCCGATCAGTCCTTGAACGGTCACACATTTTCAGGTTATTAGGTCGAATACGAAATTATGTAAAATCGCGTAGAGCCTACATGAATAATTAATAATAATACTTGGTTAATACTAAATAATCCAGTAACATTAGGGCGATACATAATTAGCATAAAGTATTCTAGGTACTGTTTGTCACGCTATGATACTGAATGTGATATGAAACTTAACTTAACTAGGACATAGTATCGTAACTTAACTAGGAGTATCTTAAGTAGTACATAATTGTATTTATTCATTTTTCTGAGTTAGCTATTAACGTATAATATATTGATTGCTATCAGTACGCTCACTTATGATTATTTTGGAACACCGTGAATAAGACGGATCGTATCACAGTGCCGGAGCACTCGATTTCCCCTGCCTGCCAGGTAAGGGTCCCGGATTGGTAATATAATGATAACGACTTTTAATAATAAGTAGTGTTTTCAAAAAGTCGACAAATGTGTAGGAATGACAACTTTTTCTCGACATTCCAAGATCAGATCGGGGATATTTATAATCCATTGAAGCGGATCCATCATTGCCGGCCCATTATATACGACCAGTAGCTTGCCTTCCCACGTGAAACTCGTTTTTGTTACCGCGCATAATAATACGAATAAAAACGCTGTATGTGCGGGTATAAGTGTGATACTTAATGGTGCTTTAATGGGAGAGCGGTATCGCCTCTTTTTATGGTATATAATCGGCAAAATAGTATAACAGTTGAACGTCAGTTTTGAGGAAGCTCCAGTTCTGTACGACCAGTTTAGCAAATTCTTTCGATCAACATTGCTAAAACGGTTTGATTACAATGCAGAGTTATCGTACTTGTCCAATTGTACGTTCTGTACTTTTCGAATGTACAATATCGAATTCGGACGTACGATTCGATTCACGTCTTAGTCATGTATAAGTTTTCATATAATATTTTAGGGTTAAATTATCATAACTTGATCACTCATTAGTTTCCGCACGCACGACATCACACAGGCAGACACACACACACACACATACATGCATGCGTCTACACGAACGTAGTTTAAAATTCATTCATTTGCTCTAAATCTGTGCCCGGATCTGTGCCCGGTGTACAGCAATAGGCTCACCGCCTACTCGATGGGACGTAAACGTAACAGATGAAAGGTGGGAGTGTACTACACTCCCCTGCCTACCCCTTCAGGGATTAAAGGCTTGCTGTTACTTATTAGTTTCATAGGTAGTTCTTGCTTCATTTATTTCTACCATCTGGAACTTATCAAAATTTATTTTCAACATCATCATCATCATCAGCCTATCTCAGTACACTGCTGGACATAGGCCTCCAAAAAAGGGGGTTTATGCCCGTAATCTCCACGCTGGGAATGCGGGTTGGAGATTATTTGGAATTTATTTTACTGTTTCGGAATACATGCAAGTTTACAAGTATGACGTTTCAATGTAAAATTTCAGTGTAATTTCAACATTAGTCACGTCATTAACACGTTTGCCTTTCAAATGACGCGTTCAGCTCACTCGAACTTCGCGATGTGACGCGTTCAGAAGTTACAATGGAGCTTAATAAGCCATGCTTCCTTAACTTGTATTCGTCACTAGGAAATATCTTCAGCGTATGTATGTACATACGAACACATTGCAAAAGAAACTTTCAACTGCAATTTCTCATGTAATTTCCTTTTGTTTTGTATAGTACCTACATAGATGTGACTTGTACTTTTGAGGTCCTGATTACGTAGTGTTAAATCTAACATTGATATACTCGTATATTTATAATTAATATTTTGTAAAATTTTGTTAATATTTTGTAAATACATACATGTGTGAGTTAAGCCAGTACATAGGCCGGTACGTATGTACGTGTAAACACTCAGGGACATTTAATAATAATATGAATATTTTTTTATATCGGTTTATTTTCAGTTTCGTAATTATTAACATTAATTTCTATCGAAAATATAAATACATAAACTACATATTATATTATAGATATAATGTTATGATTTTCTTTGGTCTGTGGTTTTTAACATGATTAATTAAAAACAAAATGAGACAGTGCAATGTTACATTTATTTACAGTACGCAGATAAATTCTTTAGCGCTTTGTTGTTAATATATCATTACGGTAGATCTCTTACAGGGTAGAAATAGTACATCTGTAGGCTTGAGATATTTGGCTATTTGCATTCTGTGTACTTTATAAATGCGCTACAGTATTTTATTATGAAACTCGTTTCAATACGTCTTTAGGTACATGTAGATGAATGAAATGTCCATACTTCACAGTATTATAAATTGAACAGCCAAATTTTAAACCATATCTCTCGCTACTTTGAATGTATAATAGATATAAACAAAGATATATCTGTATATAGCGTTAAAACTATTCTGCTCAATACCGCATTTTAATCCGAGGATTACACTAGGTGAACGACTAGAAACATGTAGCATGAGCTGCCATAGCATACAAGCTAAACATGTTTTGCTTACATGACACATATAAGTTTAAAATAAACTTCAAAACCCGCTACTTTTTACTACTACTTTGTTAGATTATTATTATATGATGACGCTAGACACCTTACGGGTGGGAACAGAACACCGAGAGTACTTTTTATATAATAACAAGAATTAAAATATAATTTTATTCAATTCCAATTCTTTTACCATTATCATTCAATTTCCAAATCTGTTTCTTCGAAAGTCTCAGACGGATCGCAGCAATTAAATTAAGGCGTTGACGTTTACTGCGATCACTGCCAGACTGTCCATTTAGCCAATATTCGCGTGCACGAACAGTGTACTGTAACACAAACCAGTTGAAAGGAAACCCTAGCAGTTGACTGGCGAAAGTAATTAATCGCGAGTCGACTGTCGCCGTGTCGGAGCGTATCAAGCGTTCGTGGCCCGCTCTCGCGGAAAATTGAGCGGCTCGACCGAGAAATACGTTCGGTCCATTCACTCATACGACTACTTATACTGTTATTGTGTGCGCTCCGGATTTTTTCTTTCCCAACAAATATAATTATCCGCAAATTTATCTGTCGCCGTTGGCGGCTTTCGTGACATGTTTTCAATTAAAATTGAGCGTTACGAACGAGAGTAACGTGAAGTAAATTAGTTTCTAGTCATTGTTTGCGCTTAGAGCTAGTTAATTATCATCATGTATATTGTGTTGTGAGCTTTTCTGAAAAGCTATTAATGTTCCTTCATTTACTGAAAAAACATTTCCAGTTTTATTATTATTTTATTTTCCAATATTTTAAATTAAAACATCAGCAGTCCAGGTCATTTACGGGGTAGGCAGGGGCATCGAATGCCAATATGTAAACTGTCATGATCATACCGATTTCACGCGATACGTTTTCAGACGTTTTTAAGAAAAAATAACCATTAATTCAATCTTTCACTTACTGTCAGTGTACTTTCATTATGTGGAATTTTTATATGTATAATATTACATGTAAGGTGATTTTTGTGCCATTGATTTTAATTAATCGCGGGTAAGGACTGTCGTCGTGTCAGATCGTATCAAAGTTTTGCGTGGCGCGCTCTCGCGGAAAATTGAATGACTTGACCGAAAAATACGCTGTGATTCTTCAAGTCAGTAACCTTTAACTTGAGACGCATATATACTAAGGTATATAATATGTGGTAGGTATAAGGTATATTTAAATCGCGTCGAATGAAGCTGTCACATAATTGATATCGAACTTCACTTTACAAGTTCGTTTGATTCCCAATTATACATAATATTTTCATACATAATTATATCGCATTATTACTCTTTAATTATGTAGTACATACATCAAATTACTTATAACAAGGTAAGACCTCAATGAAAGTTAAGTAAATACTGTGGTATTGTAAACGTGGTTTACGCCATAGCACTTATAAAAAGGTTATAGACAGACGTCAATCTTTTATTTCCTTCACTCTCTCACACGTATGCCGGCTGCTAAGACTTCTGACTTTCCAGTAGTCTGCATCTCACCTAATTGGTCGAGACAGCATAGCTTTTCTCCCCTTCGGTCCATGCGACCATCAACATTAGCATACAGCAGAAGTAAATGATATAATGTGTCATTGTTGGTTCTAACTAAAGTGAATTAAATAACAATATGTATACGTCGTTTTATTATTCATAAAACGTTACTGAATCTTTCTTTTCCAGCCTTTTAAGAGCTGATTATTCAGCAGTATCGTTCCGTGGCATCTGGCGGATCCGATTGTTGTAAGAGCCCTTGTGTTGATGTATATAAAGTTTATTTTAGCGTTTCATGGAACTGCGACTTTATAGGGTTGTCAACTGTGGACTGTAACCTATTCTTAATATTCCGTGCTATATTTAATGAAAAGTATATTCATAGATTAAATTTTGGGACATAAAAGAAAAAAATTACGTTAATAACATCACATCAAATGACTTGAAACCAGTGTATATCTATTAACAGATGAACACCAATATTGTCACAAGAAATATAAATTATAATTTTACGATACAACATACCTACTTATACCTAAACCTTAAACCTAAATTGTAAAACCTAAATTTTTTTGGTTTTCAAAAGTTTTACTTTTTTTTTGACCGTGACAGCCCTACATTTAAACAGTATTTTGTCACAATGGTGGGCTCCACCCACTGGGCCAAGCGAAAACTCTGGTGATGCACTGCTTTCGGAACGTATAAATTTAAGAGCACACTGCATACAATCTCGGCGTATCTTAGACTATAGTATGCCGCGGTGCTTGATTTAGCACACCCTATGGAATAATGTACGTCCAGACAGTAGAACGGCGGATATTAAGTGTGGTTCGCGAGTAAAGCAGCGTAATAGTGTTATAACCATTCTGGGGGACATTATGTCCTTGGCCGGTATTACAGAACAAATGCTTGGAATATAAAAAGACCTTTTTGTTAATGCTTTGGGGAATGTGAGAATAAAAGTGTAGGATGCGGTGTAAACTTTCGAAATACAATATTTAGTTTATCTACTTTTTAAATTGTATGTTTAAATAATAATCACTTCATAGCTTTAAATTAGCAATATCATTCTTATTAGCGCGAAGAAGATGATACGATTTTGCTATTATTATATTACAGATTTATCAAATGGAACTGAAAGCGGTCTGTACTTTTTATAACCAATAAATAACATGTTTCTTAAGAGAATTAAGACTATCGTGTTATCGCTCCACTCTTTGAAATATCTCCCCTTAGAATGATAAGGCTTGAGGACAGTCTAGAGCGCCGCGCCGGGCTGGAGATTTCTAGATTTTATTAATCATAGAAAACATTATAGAAAAGTATATTAGTGTATTTTATCTCACGTTTTATTTCGCCGTGTCGCTAAATGAACTTATTTAATACTAAAAACTGATTCTGTCAACTACATAATTCACACACTTTAGTTCACTCAATGGACTGTTACAAAGCCGGTATTTTTGGCACCTCAATAAAAATACTGCATTATTTTTTTTTTAAATAAATGATGACAAGGAGAACAGTATATTGTAGTATAAATATGTAGGTTGTATAAAGAATTTCCACTGAAACTGTTCCCATAAAAATTCTTGTGTGGTTCGACTGGGTGGCGGCGCCGTTGGAGATGCAATTTCACCACTGAGCAAGTTCGGCAGATCATATATCAGACGTCTTATATACGTAGATACGGCTCATAATCTAAAACTTTATAAAATCTAATTTATGCCTATCTCACATTTAGTCATTACTTTTGTTTATTTATCAAGCACAATCAAATTAAAACTACCACTTTGATAGAAACATGTCTCTATACCAAAACAATACGACTCTCAACACTTTTTGTAACATGTAGACAATAACATGCAACAATAACAAGTCTTGCAAAAACGACAACGTAAAAAACATAACCCTCTCCTCACAGTCGGGTAATAAAAGAAAACTTACAAACGATCGAGTAACATTACGCGGAATTAGTATTAGACGTTGGAACTAGAAACGGCACGTACCGTGAGAAGGCGGCGACCACAACTCGTGGCGTCTCCGCAAACCGCAAACTCTGTGTAATCTCATACGAAAAGCTCATCAACACTGACTTTCATGGTCGCCAATATTGTATTACAATAACACTACCACACGTGCACTGAAATAAATCGCTGCCATTCGATTATAAACTCTATGCCGTATTGTTAAAAGCGTTGGAGTTTTTCAGCGAGCGCGTTTGTAGTTTGCTATCGATTCATAGATTACTTTTTTGTTCAAGCTTGGTCGAATATACGAGAAATAAAAAGTGTATTCGGTCAACGTAGGTGGCTATCTTATATCGGTTCTGTTATAAGTACTACAATATGAACTTCGCGAGAACTAATATTCTCTTGAGCTCATAGTAATCTGATCGAGCGGGTAGATTTCGTTTCACCAATATATTAAAATCTTGAAAGTCCACTTGACTGATTTACGATTGTTAGAACGATGTAAATGTTTGTCTATATTTTGATGTAGGTACATAGATAAATCTCAATTCTGTTAATGTTTTGATTCTTAACCTAAGAGTTTTTGAGCAATAAATAATAAAATAACAATTTAATGGACGTACCTACATACGTATTTCTAAGATCGTACATAAAAAAATAGTAATTAACACTTCTCGCTGTGTACAATACGAAACAAATAGCGTGGAAAAAAAACTAGAATGGAATGGAAAATAAATAAAAAGTACAAAAACAAAAAATAAACTTTCTAACTAACAAAGTTCCAAGTACCGGTCACAGGTGCGGTTGGGAAGTTCTTCGTGATATTATTCAAGTAAATGGCCACTAGACTTTAATTTCTAAAATCTTTTTTAAGAAACTGTTATCAATTCACAGTTTGTATAAGATTTTAATAACAAAAGATGACTACATATAGGAAATAGACCTGCATTTATAAGTTGAGTAATTTCGTCATCATTATTCTTTTATCTTCCAGCCTGTATTGACTGGTAGAAAATTTCTTTAAATTTTAAGTTCGCCGTTTATAACAGTTTTATGATAAAGGTGTTTCAGGAAAGAGTAGTTATAAATAAACAGCGTACAAAACATATATCCTACTCAATTTTTTTATAAAAAATTGTTTTTCGGTTATGAAACAACTTGGTCTCCCAACAGTTTAGAACCGACTGTACACTTCTGCATTTAGGTTCCAGGTACTAAGTAGGTATCGATTACGGCGCAGGTGAAAACTCCGTCGTGGCATTG
>DWDT01003761.1:0-11920 GCA_018245595.1 Microceris scylla | reverse complement strand
ATTCTTCAAGGCGAGTATGATCATCTACCAGAGGTTGCTTTCTACATGGTTGGACCTATCGAAGAAGTTGTAGCCAAGGCTGAAACTCTTGCGAAAAATGCTTAATTTTGCAACAAACTCATAGGTTTTAGATATTATATAACAACACAAACCTTTAATTTATTGAACTGTACCTACTGAGCGATGATTTTTGCTAATCAACGATATGTAAGGTCACAACCATACAAATATCATGTAGAAACAATATAAAAATATAAAGATGCATAAGCCTTTTATTTGCCAGTCCCTTGTATACTACATGTTTAAAGGTAATACATATACATTCTGATTAGGTATTACATAACATATTTCTGCTGGTAGGGTTGAAAATTCAATAATTTGAATTCTATTAGTGTCTACATATTATGAATAATATGCTTAAATTTGTATAATAGGTACTACATATTATTAAGTAAAGGTTACATTTCATTGAAATTTATTAAATAACAAACAAAATTGATTTAAACCACAAATTATTGATAAGCATAATAAATACTTCCCTTAGGTTCAGGGTATTTTATGTATCAATAAATCACTTCAATTATTATTGACTCGAATAAAAATTGATTATCATAGGAATATTTAATCACCACTTCTAAATTCGATATTAACTTAATATACCTATGTCATTAATAAACTAAAATTTTTGTTATTTTGAATATAACGTAACATCACGCCTATAATGCCCGAAGGGGTAAATCGAGAAGTGTAGTAGTACACGTTTCACCAGTTACATTTACTTCCCATGGGATAGGTGGTGAGCCGATTGCCATACTCCAGACACAGACCAGACTATGAGTCACTACTAGAGATTCTAAATTGGGTAAAATCCAATAGCACTCGACACGGAATTTGAGCCCAGGACCTCCCGATCGGCAGTCGCGCATGCAACCATTCTACCAACGAGTCAGTCAAGTACGTGAACAAACCTATTTAATTATACAATAGGTACCTATGCAATACTTACGAAGCCAAGCAAATGAGTAGGCATACATTATAGGTACTTAAAAATTTCTTCAGAAATGTTTGGTGTTACATTGATATTATTCATTTATTTTTTAATAATGTATCCGTTCTACTTCTATTAGTTTTAAATTAGAATTAGTGTGAATATGTATCAACTAGAATAAAAATTTGTTTATTTTGAAGTAATTCACGCTTTTAGGAGTATGACTTGATCAAATTGACAATTTATTGATATTATGAAAAAGAACTTATGAATTATCATCTAAAACCAAACATTTTTGTGAAAAGTTATCTAAGAAAATTGCTTGTAAATTTTAATGCTCTTATTTAATTTTGAAAACTGTTTCTTGTTTATTTAAAATCGAACTGCATAATTTTCTTGAACCAAGTAAACAAAATAATGAAAGAAATAATTGAGAATAAGTAAAACCTGAATGTTGATAATATGCTATATTAACTTAATAATGAATTTAGAAATGGTAATTAAATATTACCCGTATTCCAACAGTGGACTTGTAATGGGTTAAAAAAAAAAAAAATTAAATATTCCTATAAAAAAAATTTATTGACAAAAGTCAATTATTCGATTCTGCTAACTGATGATACTTTAAATAATCATTAACCTTATAAAAAATAAAATGAATTATCAAAAAATTTTCTAAATCAGTTTTAGTACCTATTTAATAAACGCGAACAAATCAAAGTAAATGATTTATCACTAACTCAATCACTCTATTACCTGTATTAATAAAAATAGCAGTAATAACTGAATCTAAATGAAATAAATACTATGTATTATTTTAAAATAAAATCAGCAGATTTACAATATAACATGAAAATCCCATGTAGTTAAAAAAATTTTTCGTAATCAAAGTGGCTAGAACGTCACCATCAAAATAGTTCATTTTTTATGCTATAGCTTTTTGAAAAGAATATTCATATCTTGATTTTTCCTCTTGACATAAACAAGCCTTTAAAGTGTAATATTTGAAGGCAGAAAACGTTTAACATCCTGCAAACCATGATTCTCCAGAAAAATTTTGTTTTTATTTAGTAGGTAATAATTTGTCACATTAAATGAAACATTACACTAATAAACAAGAGTAATACTATAATATAAATCATTTCAGCACTTATTATTTTATGGAATCATTGCTAATATTGTCACTAAGCAGAGAGTACCAATTATCTTCATCCTCACAGACCATGTGCTCCTTCAAGATTCATTAGTCAAATATGACTGATGAATCTTGAAGGACTGTAATAACATAAAATCTTATATATAAATGTGAGAAGTGTTTCAATCATACTTTATTTCATCATTATCATCAGCCTATTCCCATCCACTGCCTTATACTTTATTTATACAAGGTTAAAACAATATAGAATTGCTTTTAATATAATATACTTAGATATCCACTGACATTGCAAAAAATGAAACACAGTTTAGGTTGTTGGTAATTTATTTAACAAATTATCGTTTTCCTCCAACACGAGGTGCAGCCTTCTGACTCACTTTTGCTGCCTTGGCTTTGGGAGCCGACTTTGCTTTTGGTGGAGGTGCAGTAGCTTTCTTTGCTGCTTTTGTTGATTTTTTCTGCTCTTTTGCAGCTCTGTGAAGTTAAATATTATGATTAATTCTTATAGCATGAAAACCACTAAAATATTATTTCTTGCCTTATTGTTTTACAAGAAGCTTGGTTACAAAGTTGGTAGACAGATGGCCTAACATCCATCAATAAACATTCATACAATAACTCTCTAATGTGGCGAGCTTTGTGGGTGGGGACCACCACATAACATGAATCATTCAAGTTATAACTAGTATTGTTACAAAACATACTTGATGGCTTGTTCTCTCTGTGCTTTCCTAACTTCTGGCTTCATATTACGCTTGGCCATGATGTCACTAAGTGATGCCCCAACAATAGCACGCTGGAACTTCTGTGTTCTTCTTGTACGCTTCTTGGCCTGCTCTTCCTCTTGACCCTTCTTGAACTTGCGCCTGAAATAGTAGCAGTTGACAGACATAACAAAATAAGTAGGTAAGTTAGAGTAGACTCAAATGTACATTATTTGGAAATTAATGAAAGTTTGGAAACTTGCTTGTACGCCACACTCACATGTAATAAATAATATAGTATTTTGAGACAGCACAAACAGCCGTCTAATCCCAAAGCAAGTGTGAAGAGAGCGTATTTTATGGTGACCAGAAGGCTAATTAAGTAGATATACATACAGATGAATATTTGTAAAGATATTTTAATGTCTAAATACAAAAATTAATTGTGATCATCACACAAAAATTTATTCCAGTTGGGAATTGAACCCACAACAATCAATTTCCCTAACATACAACAGTTGGGCCCACTAACCGCTGCACACTGGCCCAGACAGATCCAAGCTCAATATGTGTATATTCTTTCCTAAATTACATTATTAGTTGCAGTCTGTAACTGCACAAGAGATACAGAAGCATTGTTTCAATAATTTTTTAAAGAAATGTTAATAGAATTAAGGTAATTGTAATAAATGTACTATTAAATTCCAAATAGTTTATCACTGAATTTGATTGTCCAATCTTAGACATCACTCATTTGCAACTAGTGTAATATCTCAAAAACACTATCTTTCGGAAAACACTTCAGACAGTTTGAAATCATCATTATTCTATGACTATTATAATAGTTACATATCATAGAAGAGTTTAAATCATTTAAACGTAACTTCGTTCACTTAATATATAATAAAATGATTTTAAACTTTCTGAACAGTTTTTTGAGTGTTTCTGAGGTATTACACTAATTGCAAATGAGTGATATGTACAATGTGATATGAGAATGTAGTTCTAAATGCATTCTGTCCATCTGATAGTTCAGTCTGATTTTTACATACCTGTAGAGTACTGTCCACGTTACTTTACGAGGGTTTCTCCTCATTAAATGGGCAGCCTCACATTTTGAGTTTAAAAATGTGAAAGTCTAAAACAAAAGATACATAAAATTGGATTATTAAACATAAATATCAAAAATCATTTACCTATTCACAAATTTGAACATAGATAATAAAATGTTTCTGCACTATTAGCGGAGAACGTACAATGAAATGTTGTAAACAGTAATGAGATTGAACCATGGTATAAGCCGGTATAAATAATTGAATATATTGAATTGTTGTCAGTCACAATATTAATGTTAGACAGTCGTACAAATTCTGATAAATTTGTGATTTGTTGAACTTGCTTCACACGTATTATTTGTTATGGACTTAATGTTTGAGTAATATAAGGTTATATTGTACATCGGAATTGTGCAATTAAATATTGAATCCATTCATTTCATAGTGTGAAAACTTAATATTACGCGCGCTTTTTGCTAGTACATGCCAATATTTAAACAATATTTACCTTGCCGTCCACCTTAACCATGGTTTTTCCATGGCCAGGATAGATCTTGTATCCACTGTAAGCGCAAAGTCCGATCCTGAAATTAAAAACACAAAATAGAAAACCACACTTCACATTTTATTGTTACATATTACAATGTGAATAAAATACAATGATGGACAAGATGCCGAAAAATACAAAACATATTCAATAAAACGTACTTCATTTTGACTTCTACACGAAAAGAAAGATATATAACGTGTTGCCGCTCTAAAAAATACTTTTAAAAGTAGGTAGATTGTGGCAATAAATAAAAATATGCTATCCACATTATTATAGTATTGAACAGTGGATGAACATTGTCATATGAGTTTCCTTGATAAAAATTTAAATTTCAACTTATGAAATATATTCATACGAACTGTAACAACATAATATTACACCTGTATTTTTCCGAAGGGGCAGGCAATATCGTTATTAATTATAATTTTATGTACATTTGCTTTTTATATATCAATGTACTTTTAATTATTTAAATATAATAGTTTATTAGATAATAATATGAGAATACATTTGTGTCTTAGGTACAGACACTTATAATTCATCATCATGGATAAGAGTTTTTTCAGTCCTAAGAATTTCGGCGCGTTTACGCTCGTTTTGGCATACGCGCGATCCATTTTGGGGTTTAACGACTGTGTTCGCGTCACAACGCGCAAAAGCGTTATTTATTATTGTGTCTGCCTCAGGACGGTGTGAGGGGAAGAGTCGTAAGCGTCTTGGGCGTTACGAACGTAGCAGCTGGCTTACGTCCCTAAGAAGCACAAAACGCTCATATATCAGATTTAACGGCGAGCCTTGACAGTAAAACTAACTCGTTTGCCGTGACGGCAAGCTGTATAACAATGCCATGCCGTGATACTCTCTTTGCGCCACCCGCTTTCGACTCCTTTGTATGTGCGTCCACGTCTACTATAATATATGTTGCTACTTCCCTGTCTGAGTTACAATTAGCAGATACCGTATTGATCAATGCCTAGGTCCGAGTCTCATAGGAGACGTCCACGGATCGGTCGCGCAGCCTCTCCTTCTCTCTCGCTGGGCAGATGCGGAGATTCAGCACGTGTTGGGCCTCACTCACTGTGAGAAAGGGCTCATTTCCGTAATTCCAGGCGGAGCCATTTGGGATCGACACTAAGCCCGGTGAATCTATAAAGGCCAATAGAACCCACAGAATACTGACGACTAAAAAAAATTGAGCTACGTAACGTTTCTAACTGACTATAGTATACTAGTGTATACGAATTAATTAATTAAGATTCGTCAAATAACAACTCTATATTTCCTTAATTTCACTTCATATTACGTCATAGGTATTTATTAATTATAAGTATCAATATTAATATTGATACTTATAATGCTGGCAGTGGTTGGATACGAAGAGATGAAGATCGAGCTCAGTGCCTTGCTATTGGAGAGGCCTATGTCCAGCTGATGATAATGATATTAATGATGATACTGATGATGATATGATTATATTAACATAGATATTTTACATCTGGCGGGCGTTCCACGATGGCTTATTTATTTTTGAAGATAAAACGCCTATTAGTAGTTTGGAGTCTGAATTTATGCTCGGTGTATGGCAATAGGGTGACCCTCTATTCCAAGATGGGGCGCATAATGCTACTGGTGAAACGTTGGAATGTGGTACCCTGCTCGCATAACTTTTCGGGGATTACAAGCGTAATGTTACGGTAACATGTCATATTATATCTATAAACGCTTCGTGTTTCTTTATTTTTTTTTACTCTTAACATATTTTGACCAATTAAGAAAGAAATACATATTATAGTTGCGTGTACAGTCATTCTGGTGTTAAATTGTAATGTAATTACTTAACTAATTTGTTATGTAAATTATAATAATTGTTCTTATTCATAACGCATAATGTCTAGATGTTTACAGTTTAATCTACTTCTCATAAAAAAAACAAAGCAATGTGTATCTATGCTATGATAAAGTGGGCTATGGGATATCTATGGTCGTTGACACTTGACAATAGCCGAAGTGTTCCTATATCATTTTAGCAGCAATGATTTGTCCGGACTTTTTAGAATTTCAGGTGTGATTAACATCTTGAATGAAAATACATATAAAACATAAATGCATAAAGATTAGAAGTATAATTTCTTTATACATCACGCAGATAACCTAAACGTTTAATTCAATCTAACCTAAAAAGCGTTCGTTTCGTGATTTGTACAATAATATTAGTGATAATTTTGTTTTCTTTTCTACTGTTGTTAACGTTGAGATAAACATATGTTAATCTCGCAATATAAAAGTTGTTTTATTCTTTCAGGATAACCTGAAAAAAATGCGAATATTGGACGATAAAATAGTTTATGCTCTTAATACTTCAATTCCCACTGAATCCTTCCAAAAAAAAGTGGATGCTACAGCTGCTTGCAATGACTTGTACTTACAAATTCACAAAGGGCATGAGGAAAGAGAAAAAGTCATTAAGAGCTGTATTGTTAAGACAGCAGAGCTGGTTAAAGATTTGCGCGCAAAGAAAGAAGCGACGCCTGACAATATTGAACTTGTAAGAAACCTAAAAGCAGAACAAAAAAAGGTGTAATTTGTGTATCAATTATAAATAAGTGCACATGATATGTCTCAAAATATTTTTTGTAACCATTTTTTTTTGTAAATAGTTGACTGTTAAGGATTACACTAATTTTGCTGTATTTCTTAAAAACGATCTACTTAGTATTACTGAGAAACTATGGTTGTGCTTGTAAGTAATGATTATCACTATCCATAATTTATGTTGTATGTGTTGTTGCAGCTAAGACTATTACAGACTGAACTCAGTGTTGAAGAGGTCATTAGGGAAAAAACCACAAAACTTTTCATGGAAAAATGTAGGAGCTACTTTAAGCCAACCAACTTATGAAGACTGACATAGGCATCTATATATTGATTTGCGAATTTATGTACATATTTACTGTAATATAGATGTTAGTGTCCAGAGTAGCCATTTACATTTTTTACTTTAGTAATTCTTCTATCTATAAAAATCAATCAAATGCCTATAAATAAAAAGCTGATTATTACAATGAAATGATGAATTTTTAATATGTACTGTAATGTACAAGTTTATTTTAAAAACAAACAAAGCCTTAACACCGCTAGAGCATAACAGAGATCAGGCTTGCTGATCATTCAAGCCATTCATTCATGAGGAATTTATTTGAAATGTATTATACATTTCATCACATGTCTGTGTTCACATACAATGTAACTTAAAAACAATTATAGATTGCCTAACCTCATGCATTGTACTCACTATATGTTTATGAACATGTTCACTTTAGGAAGCTTAATAATTTTTACAGTTGTAATAGAGCCACCTGGGTGATTTCCTACACTAGCCAGACCAACATCTACATCATAAATAGTACTTGTGTAGTGTTGGGTTGGCAATAAAAGTCATGCTATTATTAAAACTAGTAGTATTATGAAGTTAATAGCATTTAAAAATAAATATTCTTATACAATTATGAATGTTTCACAGTTATGAATATTTCAGTTGTAGCTTATCATAAGTATATAATTTATTTTGATTCAGCAGCTTGTGCCTTTCTATGTTCCTCCTCATATTGCTTATGCCAGTCCAAGTTCATCTGATGTACTGATTCTCCTCTTTTGGCAGCAGCTTTACCAGATAATACTGCACCAAGGCTCGCAAGAATAGTGAGGAGAATAAGAATATTTGATATCTTAATCCTGGCTTCACTTCGGGATCGTTCTATCAGTTCAGACCTAAAATGAGAGATAATGCTTATTTCATTACTATTTACTGCTGTGTTGGTTGAGTAGTTGCAAGTGTGACTGTTGATCAGGAGGTCCTAAGTTTAACTCTGAGCTGGGTACTATTGGATTTTTCTAATTTAGAATGTCTAGTAGTGACTCTGAGTCTAGATCTGTGCCTGGTGTATGGTAATAGGCTGACCATCATAGGACGCAAACATAACTGGTGAAATGTGGCAATATACTACACTCCTCTGTGTACCTCTTTGGCAGTTACAGTTATGATATTACATATTTATTACTATTGAAGCTAACACGTAAAAATGAGTGTGCCTCCTAGCCAAGTTGTAATATTTAACAGATGGCCTCCTGCTTACAAAATTCCTGCTAAATCTGCAAGCAACTGTAGTAACCTCAAGCAAATGAAATAATGAGTTGAGGCAGATCAAATATAAATGATAAAAAATTACCCCACCCATATCACATAACTGATGCTATGCACTCAAAAGCCAGTAATTTATTGCCACTTTCTTAAAGACATCTGTTCATTTAGCTGGGTGGTCCCTTTGGCAAGTCCAGCTCTGCACTCCATGATCCTGTACACCTGTCTTGTGTGAGTTAGCCATTATAAATTTTAAACTTTATTTTTCAAAGGATTTGTATGTATTTTGTTGATAACATTTATTATGTAATCTTTTCAATGTTGCAGTTTTTTGTTCAGTACAAATATAAACTTCATATGTTCCAAAAATAACATGATTGAGAATCTTGAAAATCAAACATTTTACTTGAGTATATTAGTAAAATCAACTTGAACATCTTGGCATATTTTTCAAGTTATTAAAGACTTATTTTTCATACAACAGATGTGAACTGTGGAGTGATCAGTGCATCCAATGTAATTAGTGAATAGGTACTTTCTAGATTGTACTTAGGCACTGAGATTAGCCATATGTGCCTACTGCTGAGGAAGGATTGTTCAAAATGGTTTATATGAGAGCTGTTCCTATTGATGACACCCTACAAACAAAATAACAATGCAATATTGACTACCCCCTGAGACAGACTAGGTGCAGGGTTTTATTAATCACAAAAACAAGATACTAAGCATAACAACTGCCTACAATAAGACTGTATCCCACTTTTGTAAAGTATTTAACAGAACTGTATGTTTCACACACACTATAGAAATGATTATATAACAACCAGCTGATGTAAATTTGTTTGTTGATTCTACTATAAATCAAATATAGCTATAGTAACATAGCCTAAAGAATTAACAAGTTGAAGTGCCAGCCAGTGAGCTGGTCTCCATCTATCACAGAATCAATAGCCACTGGAGCACACTTGTTCTGGAGTTGAAACCGTGACTTGGCATATGTAGCATAGGACACCGTCCAGCTAGTTAGAGTGACATTATATGCTAAGTGGTTGGTAGTGGTTGAATGTAGAGCTCAAGATCGAGCTCAGTGGTGTGCCATTGGAGAACCCTAAGTCCAGCAATGGACCGGAGTAGACTGATGATGATGATAAAGCAATAAGAGGTAAAAATATCTTCCCTTAGCAAAAACTCGCTGCTCTATGTAGAAAGTCGGGCCAGCATGTCAGCTGAAGTTTATTATTATTATTTTTTATTGTCAGCTGAAGGCAATTTATATAAAGTTTTATTCATACATATATTATCATAAAGTAAAACCACAATGTAGTACGTAGAAGTAGAAGCTGTACATTTACTTTTTTACCATTGTATTACATAACATAATACGTACGAAACATGATTAGGTATTTCTGCCTTGCTCTTATATTTCTTCGTCCATACAAGAATAAATTTTTGGAATTCAGAAGGTTTGTATCTTCGTGACATTGAATCTCCTTCAGGTACACTTTTGGGTCCCGAGGGAGCTGTACACATTTTCCTTCTTAATAAGATCGAATAAAATCTACATGAAAGTAGTTTATTCATAATGAATTCTTTACCCGCAGTTGTTAATGTAGCAATCACATCTAAAAAAATTAATAACCAATACTATCTATGGATGATCGTTCTATTATTGTGATGTCATTCACATATTCTTAACTAGAGATGGGCAAAAAATATCGATATTTAAAAATATCAATATAAAAAAAAAATAATCGATATATGTCGCCGATATTTCTTTTCGATATTATCTATATTCGATATTTATTTTTTAATATCAAAACGATATTTTTTCAACCGCCTTATTACATTTTGTGGTGTACAATTACATTGCTCTTTGGAGTCTGTGAATATGACCGAACGAACAAACGACCTTTTTTTTCTTTCTTCTATCACTAACAGTATCACTATCACTATCCAATCACTAACAGTAAAAGATATTGAAATATCGATATTTTTCTCTTTACCAATATCGACATAATCTAAAAATATCGATATGTTTTTTCCATCTTTCATCCCTACCGAAGTTTAAGACATTTACCTTTGACATTGACATCTGATATTCAGATGAGATGGCTACATTCATATATTCAGATGAGACATTCTCATTTAATGCAGGCGTTGGGAGAAATTAAGTATGCAAAATGTGTTTGCACTTTGTCAACCAATATTACCCCAGAATGGTCTAAAAATAAAGGATCTGAAAGTTGCCGGTTTAGTTTCTGGTCCTTTTATCCTGCTTCGTTGATCGTGTTGGTTGCAAGTGCGACTGGCGAAGTGGGTTCGATTCCTTGATTGAACACTACAAAATTTCCAATTTAGATTTTCTAGTAGCGGTTCAGAGTCTGGATATGTGCTCGATGCATGGTAATAGGCTCACCACCTATTTTATGGTAGGACGTAAACGCAACCGGTGAAACGTGGGAGTGTTCTGCATTCGTCTGCGTACCTCTTTCGGGATTACAGGCGTGAAGTTACTTTTTTATGTTCCTTTTATCTCCCCCCCCTTTTCCGTCTTATGGTTAACGGAAATAAATGTGGTACATGGTATGGATTCATTTCAATGGTTATTTTAAAGATGATTTATATTTTTTTAAGATATATCTCTGGCGAGTCCAATATCTATCGATATTTAAATTTAAAATGCACTTTTGTAAAGAGGTGCGCGCCATGTCTTTGAATGTAGCTCCCCCGGGGTAAGGGGCTGAATTCTCAACCAGTAGGCTCTCACTGCTGCTTTGAGAAGAATTAGGGTACTCACTGTCGATTTTAAATAATTTTTAATGCAATTTTGAAAAGCTTTTCTCACAGCTGACATTGCTTATGGCAACAATGAAAATAAAATTGTTCAAATATTTACAAAATATTTTAAATATTTATTGTGAAATTTTGCCGCTCCTTATAAAGTGCCGCCTATGTTACGTCTCACTGTGGAATATATGGTCAACCTCTTGCCATACACTAGGAACAAATGCGGACGCCGAGTGACTACCAGAAAAATCCAATTGCATCCGACTCGGGGATTGAACCCAGGACCTCCATTTGCAGTCGCGCTTGCAACGAGGCAGTAAAACATATTAAACTACAAATAATTTATAGTGAAGTTTAAACTCTATAAACGACAGTTTTTATTGGTATTTTATATTGTTTATATTTCAATAATTGCAATGAAATTTTTTTATGACATATGTCATGGTGTCAATTTATATAAATTACGTCCATGATATTTAAAAATTAACCACTTATCAGGAATATGACCGTCGATCACTCTGATCAGATTTCATCTCGATATC
>DWDT01003760.1:0-11922 GCA_018245595.1 Microceris scylla | reverse complement strand
TATGTCCAGCAGTGGACGATGACAGGCTGATAGTGTGTGTGTGTGTGTGTGTGTGGTGTTCGGACCTAAGGGTTCTTTGATAGTTTTTTATTTGTATCTTTCGCTTATGAATGTCACACTTTTGGAAACATGCTATCAATAAAAATATAAATAGAATATTAAAATGAAATTTTATTCATTCACTCACGTTTTTCTAGCTACACCTGATCGCAATGAACTTTTTAAGAATTAAGGGAATGTTCGATATTTTTTCCCTTTATACCCTTTTCATATAATCATAAACGAAGATGGAATGGCAGATGAAATAGATATACAATGTGTATGTGGATGGATGCAGTTACCAAGGAAGACTAAGGGAATTCATCTATGTAGATCATATCGGTTAGGTATTGGCTGGTTATAAGCGAGTGAGAAGTGTCCGACACTCGCGAGCGTGCATAAAGAGAGTGATGATCATAAAAAAAGCACGTCAACATTTTACGTATAGATATGGGGCATTCGGTGCTCACTGCGAACCCCGTAATAGACTCGGCGTGATCGCATAGTAATAACATAATAGTAGGTATGTTTTAACAAACCGACAAGAAAGTATAAGATGGTTAATTTGAAAATAAGATGCTATACGCCATAAGAACTATATCATTATCGTTTATCATTTTGCTATCCTGTTCCCAACTGAGATATGAGTGGTATCTGAGTAATTGCATAGAGATTTGGCAACAGTATTACGACCGGTTTCCCGTGGGGATTTACTTTTAAATTTGCCGTTGTCGACTATACAATCATCAACCCAGTGATTCTGTAATACTGGCATAAACTAAACATTAAAATAAAGTTGTTTATAGTTTTAATATTTGCAGTAAAGATATTTAAAAATAGCTAAAAGAAAAATTCGCTATTGATTGTCTTCTTTACATAATTCTAATTTTCTTTTTATCAAAATACTAACTGAAATCTATGAAATTTAAACATATCACTGAAGCATACCTGGATATTTATCCTTCATTATGTAACCAAACAAAAAAAACAGTAAAAAAACTGCTCTAATAAATATTACACGTCATGCTTATTAACTGAAAAGTTAACCTAATGTATTGTAAAACACTCTGTGGGTATTCGATGAATTGAACCGAAATCAATTATCGTAGATCAATAGTTACACAACAATAAAATGAAAAACGTGGAACGGAGACCGGGAGATAACTAAGAAAATCTCGCTCCGTTCAATTACTAGATTCAAATTCGAATCGTCCAACGAGAAACTCACTCGTTCATTCATTCACTCTAACGAACACCAGGCAATATTGTCTTTTTACTCTCCAGTCGTATTTGTTGAACGTTGCAACGAAATTTTGTGTTTTTTTCGTAGCGGCTATTACAGTTGGCTGAAAACGAATATTGTTCAATGTTTACAAACAGTAGACGAAAAACAAAGAGACTCGATATACTTATTTTAATGAGTCGGATGAACGTATTCGTACGTAAAAGTAATATAAATGGGAAATTAATGATTTTTTTATTTTTTTTGTCACTTGGGCTCCTACAAGGTCGGCAGTGAGTACCGAGTGGCAAACACCTCTATCCTTACTGATCTGATGTCCTTCTTCTACATTCATCATGCGCTCTTACACGTACGCCGGTTACAGTGACATGACTCTCCCATCACTCAGTATCTCAATTATTTGTATAATATATGTAGATGTGTTGATCTCCTTCGGTATTTGTATCCAGCAACATTAGCGAAATTGATGATAATAAGTCTTGTGTGGACTATTTTATATCAAAGAACAGCATGGCAAACAACATGGTCGAGTCAATTAGCTCGACATTCACTTATCCGATTCAAATTAGAAATTGTCTGTCGAAGTAACTGTTTAAACAAACTCACTCTCGGCGCAATTATCTTGTTCTATTTTCGGTTCTTTCTCGTATTTGTTTAACTGTGCTCCAGAGTGCTGTGGGTACTTCTAAATTATTACATGTTGTGTTGTTCTTTCGAACGGTAGGATTGTCTAGATATTGTTCAGCTTCTAAGACAAGTTCTCCATTTCGCAAGCTATACATATCAAACCGTTTTTGCGTCGTAATAAACAATAACATACGTGTATTTCATGTAAACCTCTGGCCATTAGAAAGCTTTTGCATTCTGCAATGATGTCGAAGGGAATAAAATACCTTATTGTGCATTTTCTACGGGTCGCCTGCAGCCCTCATTTAGTCATTTAACTTTGTATGATTTTTGTTTGTATTATTATACATCCATGACATGAAGTGAAATTAAAGTTTTCTGAAAATATCTTTCAGTATTAATAGCAAATATTTTATTTAGATATCTTTAATAACTTGTCTATCCACATTCAAAATGTGTACACAATTTCAGTATGTACATATATAATTTAACATTGACTTAACAAACAGTAAAACGTTAGTAATTTTCTGAAACATCTACGTAACAAGACCCAAGACGTACAGAGGGCACTAGTTAAACATGGCTGCCTCTGAATGTCAAGTAATGTTTCGCTCTGGCGTCCAGTATTATTTTTAGAATGTGCCCCAAGGGAGCGCGGCAGCCCGCTGTCTACGAGTCTACTTTAATGTCACCAACTAATGAAAAACTCCACGTACAATATAAAAATATATTTCATTTTTACACGTGGGTACGTCACGCCTGTATTTCCCTGAAGAGGTAGGCAGCGGACTGTAGTACACTTCCGCAATTCATTAGTTATGTAATACATGCCACTATAGAATATGGGGTTAGCGTATTGCTATAGACCGGACATAAATACAGCCTTAGAGCTACTGCTACGAATTATAAGTTAGAGAAATCTAAAATAGCCCACCTTGGGATTAAGGCCAGGACCTCTCGCTCAGCTGTCGCGCTTACAACCACAACCACCAGACCAACGAGGTGGTCATGTGGAGGTGTACATGATATAGTTAAAGTGAATCCAGTTTAACATAACAAATTATACTACATAGTTTAACCAAATATTATTTTTTCTCGGCTGTCTTCTTGAGTACATAATATTTTTATATTTTCATCTTGATATGTATTTCGTTAGCAGGTCTTTTATATAAGTATGTACTTATATGTTAATTTTTTGTTTCGTATTTTGGCTATCTATTTTATTGTTTTTATCATCATTAATCTGTCTCAGTCTACTGCTAGACTGAGGCTTCCACAAAGATCGATGTCGAGAAGAAGTTGAGATCGCAGAGGACACCTTCTCGTAGGGCCAACGTTACTTCTACAATTTCACTAGTGCAGCGTCTACGCAGTCAGAGCGTTTAACCGTGCGCGGGCAGGCTGCGTTATAATGCGAACGGGTGCCAAATATTATGTTTTTGATATAACAAAATGTCGCATATTTCCTACAAGTTGTTCCTTCTCGTACCTGACCGACGCGGGCTAACTGTCTTGATCACTAATATAAACCTCCCAGTTAACAAACTTCTCATTTGCCTCCTCGCGGAACAACACACACCGTACATTTAACTGAATACTGAACTTTACTGGAAACACGACTATGTAATTGAAATAATCAAATGAGCGGGAAAGCTAATTAGTAACTGGATAGTTATGAAATTAACGTTTAATTGGATTTGCGCGGTTTTATATAATAACTGGCTGAATGCAATTACAATGCAGACTTTTATAATTGACGTAATATGAGGTCTTTTATATCAATATTGTGTTTCGAGCAGTATTATATTTGAGTACGTAGTCATGGATCATTACCATCGGCCTTTCTCAGTCCACTGCTGGACATAGGACTATCTTAATGAGTACTATCGCGTCCTGTCCTAGGAACCGCATCCAGCTACTGCTTGCAGCATTGTGAATTCCATTAGGATGATTCATAGAATCGTATCTTTCACGATGTTCGGCTGGTGGGATTTCCTTTTGCGGATAGATAATGGGATTAAGGAAAATATATAAAATCTGCTCCCCAACCTTGAATAAATCTTTATTATGAGGACAGAGTCGCATAATCTGCGAATATTATGTGAGAAAATGTACTCGGCAAGCGATTCGGGGAATCGTTAGCGAGTGTTCAGGCAAGGCAGGGTAGGCAGGAACTGACACCGCCTACGTCGTTAAAGCTATTTATGGTAGCCTCTGCTATTGAAACAATTGAGAATCAAAATCAATATATGAAATATACACATTTGGCGTGATAAGTGGCCTCAAGTTTGGAATATGAAAAGAGTGATGAATATACATAGAAATACATCAAGTAAAACAGAATAGAGACGTTTGGTATTACTTTCAGTCTAGCCTGTCAGGAAACTGCTTTGACGATTTGACAATAATAAAAAATTAAGTATTAAAGTTAAATGTAACACTCAGTTGACACCCAACAAGCATTTAAACGTTGAAGGTTTTCTCAAAAGTTACTTGAGAAAAGCAAAAAGGCGTTATGAATGAATATACATATATTTACTGAGTACAGTGATCAGCTCAGAATGCTTATATATCACTTCACATAAAAAAGCGATGACGTCAAGCTAGGAAGTAGTGATAGTAGGGGGCTGTTGATATTTTGAATGCTGAAGTACGTTGATACCGGAGAACACCAAGGTCGAGAGTTTTTTATCTAGAGTGCCGGCGCGCGAAGAATACATAGAGGTGGCATCGTAATAAATCATCACAACGCGAAACTATCCTACGATAAGCTCGACAAAAGTTTAGGCGTACATAAGTTATTCTGACTTGCAGAAGGGATGAGATTAGATATGAGTTTTTAAGTATTTAGGGCGTAGGTACTCAGGGCGTTCACTTCCAAACCAATTATAGGAAACTTGAGATGATTCTTATTATGGATTGTATGTAGCAAGTAGGTCTTAGCTGTAGCAACTAGTTCAGGTTAACATGAATAAAGTGATGAGTGATATACGTAGTTACATACATGAAAATGAAAAACGATTGAATAGTTGAATCATAGAAATATTGATAGTTAGTTTCGAGAAGGTAGTTGTTGCACGGAAGAACAAAAGTGAGACGTCAGTATGCTAATTGGTATAATTATTTAATCTAGCAACACATTTCTAAGTTCTGAATCGTTCGTGAAAAATTACAAAATGATATTAATAGGTAATGGTGTTTAACTATATACATATGTAATAGTGTTTATATACGAGTATGAACACATGACATACAGGTAGTTATTATATTTAAGTACTCGTATATACATACGTACATATGTTGTACATGCAAACATCAATGTTCATGTTTCACGAAATACTTACTACTGGAACTGATGTAAAATTTTATAATTAATTACGCTGTGCGTGCCCCTTGACTCGTACACAAGGACATTACAGTTTGTAATAAGCATGGCACCATGATGATCATACATACTTAATGATGTAGACAAAACTGTGATGCAAATTTATGTAAAACCTGTATTCTGTTAGAAAATTATTACTAATTGAAAAAAAAAACTAAATTCTTTTTTCATACGTCACCATACACCATCTTTGCGTATCTGTAAGGATAGGATTCAATGTTCTCTGCCAATCTTGAAAATACACAGCATGTCCATATAATAATAATAATATATTTACTAAAGATCAAGATTAACAATATTTAAAGTTTGAATATCGTCAAGGTACTGGTGGTGAGATGCGTTATTTATGGCATGTGTTTGCATAGCATATGGACAAATATGTGGCAAACGATGTTTATGTGGAAGGGACGTAGTCAGAAATGGCGCATTGGTTGCAGGCCGCGCGCCGGAGTGGTAGGCGCCTTGCAGAGCGTCGCGCGGCCCCTCCTGTGACTAGCGCGGCTTCGCGCCTACGGCACGGGCGGCGGATTGTAAGAAAGCATTTTTTTATTTATTTTTAATCTTGGGACATTTGCACCCGTTTGGAATGCCAAACTGAGCATTAAGATAGCTTGTGTCACTCATATAATGATTTATTTATTCGATTTCACCTTCTAAGTTATGGGGTTAAATTGTATGTGTAGAGTTTTGCTGTTAAAGCATCGCATTAACTAGGTAGTAGGTAGTAGTAGGTAACTAACAGTTAGCCTGGACCAAATAATTATATCTAGAACAGTCTACGAATAAAATACAAATGTACAGCGTGGTCATGATTTTCATGCAGTCACAAGTAAGAAATGGGGTAAAGTATTCAACAGTAATATGCTCCTTACAGTACGTACTACTTTATCACTTGTTGCCACTAGCATAATTGGAAAAGTTTCTTAAACCGTTATTGTTTACATAAATTGTCCAAGTTACAAAGTAGGATTTAATGAATGTTTATGCGCATTTTTACATCGGAATACGTTTGTAATATGGCTTGTGTGGTTCCAGAGGCGTGGGGCGCGGCGTGTGGCGGCGGCGCGGGCGCGGGCGGCGCCATGACGCGGCGCCCGCCACCATGACGCTGCCGCCGCCCGCGCGCCCCGCGCATCTCCCCGCCGCGCACCGCGCAATGCGCTATTATCGCATCTGGATCTACGCGTGCAACGGCGCACTGCTGCTGGGCGCGCTCGCGTTCTGCGCAGCGGCGGGGCGCGCGCTGGCCGACTACAGGCGCACTCTGGTGCCCGGCCTCGGTGCCGCACAGCCCGGCTTCCTCTACGGCTACGCGGCGCTACCCGCGCAGACAGGGCTACTGCAGTTGCTCGGCTGCCTAGCCGCTCTACGTTTGTCGGAACGGATGCTTAACGCTTATTGGTTCGCGCTGCTGGCGTTACTCGTGGGCGACGTAGCAATCGGAGTATACTGGGCGTTCCGATTTGAGCGGGTGTGTAGGGAGCTTCGACCCCAGTTACGTATTCGTCTAGCCAAAGATTACGAGACCGACATTGAATTTTCCGAAGCCTGGGACCGTTTACAACGAGAGCAAAGGTGTTGCGGCGTAACAGGTCCTGCTGACTTCGCTGCTTTTAATCGTACCACGCTTCCTCCGAGCTGCTGCCGAATACCGGCACATACGCCAGCAATAACACCCTCCACGATAGCCGCGATATCCACGACACCCCCAGTGCCGTTCACGTCAGTGCATTGCGCTCCTCACACGGCCGCGTGCGCCGAGAGGTTGCTCGCTTGGATTAAACGAACTGCAGACGTCCTATTTGTTTTAGGGTATTGTGTTATAGCGTTCCTAAAGTTGTGCTTCCTTGGGATTCTCCGGTACGAAATAAAGGAGATGATTCAAAAAATAAGAATACTGCGTAGCGAACTGGGGGCCGGTGAACTGCTCGATGGCAGCCCCTTACACGGTGGACCTCTATCCCAAACCGTCGTAGTCAACGCCGTAAACGCTAACGGAGGTGTACGCGTACAAGGTGGAAGTCCGGAGCGAGCAGGAGAGAGGGAGGCGCTCCTCGGCCGAGCATCAGAACCGTGTTCCAGACGAAGCATACACGACGAGCCTCTCGGCCCGAAAACTGTGAACGGGAACAACAACTGTGAAATGCGAGACTTAGGTCGAGGCGAATACCGACCACTGGCAGCAGACAATGCTGCTACCCGGATCTGACTAAGATGTTACCTGGAGCGGTTGTTCGGTCGGCGATGGCGCTCGTTTCCGACCGCCGGCTTCGAGGTCGAGCCGCCGCTGCCGCGCGGCGTGCCCGTGTGCGTGCGGCGCGCGGGCGCGCGCGTGCGGCTCGACCACCGCCGCCACACGCGTTCTGAATTCGAGCTATAGGTTTGTCGCGTGAATACAATTCGTAGCCGGCACAGCCGCTTCCAAGGCGGCGACCTCTCGCCGCCATCCGTTGAGAGTACTGACATCGTGTGAGTTCGTGTATTTTCTGTTCAGACGTTAGTCCTAACATAACTGTTTAGGGTTACGAGTATAGTCATAGTGTCATTGTTTTAAACGCATCCCGAAGTGTGAGGACCGTTATGATAAGTGGCAACGAGTTTTACTATATAGGATTGAATTTAATCCACGAGCAAAGCTTGTGTTTGGTTCCTATGCATGGCAGTTTATGAATTTGTCAACACGTAGGATTTAAATCGCGGTTTTAATTTTTTTAGGATACGTGCTTGTTTTGCGAGGCAGATATTTATGTTTCAAACACAGATTTATCTCACGCTATAATCGAATAAGCTGATTTGATTTTAAGCCGGGATTATGGTAATAGTAAATGTTTAGTTGTAAGCACATAACGCATTGTACGTCTCGCCGTAATGCCCCAGTAGGCTTTGTGTGGTCGAGTACAAAAGAATAAAATGTGGTGTAGACTAAACTGTGTGAGTTAGTGGACTATACAGGGGGTGGGTTTGTGGAACGGACAAGTGTCGTGAAGTAATGGAAACATTGAATTCGATGTGCGAGGAAGCGTTTGAAAAACCGGTATAAAATTTTTTAAAGATTCTTATCGATTATTTGTATTCCGTTTAGATATAAGACCCACAGCTTTTATTGTATACCAATAGATTTATTAATCAATGTATTTTAATTAGTCTCAATTTTATCGTTGCTAATAATATTATGTAACGGTTTATGTACATATATAATATTAAACCATCTGACCTCCGATTTCTGTATAGGTACTATGCAAAATAATAATCTTCACTGAATGGTAACTTATTTTACTTGTAAATTAAATACGTTTATCGAATATGTTGCTTTGTATTTGGTTTAAGTGGTAATTTTCTATGCACTGTCATTTTGATCAGTATTGATAGTGTAAGGCTTGCTGTTACATTACAAATTAAATAAAATGTTTGTTTTAATTTACACATTTTAAGTCACATTCTATTCAACATTAATTTATCGATGCTTTGTATTATATATGTAAAAAAAAATAGTTAATCGTTAATAATTTTCAATAATCGTTAATGAGTTTTGATAACAAATAAATATCAGAATGATATCTGTGAACAATACGTTGGTCTATATGTGTACTAAATAAGTGCTATCTTCTAATCCCTTAGAGAATATGTTTTCTAAGAAGAAGTTACATGTCAGGTTTGATATTTGTAGCTGTATAGATTGCAAAGAGATATTCTGCCGAGACATGTATCTCTCGTCTTACTTTATTTTCCGTTGTTTCTGGCCAAGTGGAGCCTCAGCCGAGGCCGCCGTTTGTCACTTCTCATCGAGGTTTAACGCTAATGGAGCCAGTGAAGAATTTAGTATCATATAGAATTCTGCAGTAGGTACCACTCACTCTTTTATTACATAGTATGTTCCTTCTATCTTTAATTCAATTGTATTAACCTATAGATCGTAAGTTGTCAATCTAATTTAGATTTTGCGGCATATTTGATTGCATTAATTCAGTACATTCTTCTCAACGGTACATTTTTATATGAAAACATCTAATAACCGTTAAGTTTTTCGTCTTCGATATTTAGACGTGTTTACGTTCAAAACGAGTACAAGGACCAAACCAATTTTGAATAGGTACTAAATCTTTACAGGCATCCTTCGTCACCGATGATTGTAAATAGTATATTTAATGTACCGACACATGTAGTATGCGAGTAACGTGCATAGACAGGTCGACATAATAGTACTGACATGAGCTTAAATAACGTAGTGCCTACGATTATATGCTTGTAACAAAATGATGCGAGAAATAAACCGTTTTTTATAGACACGAGGTTTTCGTACGGTATATGTCAAACAGTATGTGTTGTTGAACGGTTTACATAGACGCTGAATACCTATATACATATACGCCTTTATCATTAATACGGTCGTGTGGGATAAAAAGTGGTTAAATTTTAATGGCTGTGGCAAAATGAGGTTAACCCTACGTATGGCGTGTATAGGGAGGTTTTTCAAGGAACACGATAATAGCTACTTGCAGTTTATTGAGGTAGAGAAAGCGTTTACCGCATGTAGAGATCAGGTAGCGGTGGACGGCAAGATTCGGCGTCTCTCGAGCGAAACGTTAAATATATTGTACTGTGGACGCTGATAAGCATCAAAGTCGCTGAGGCGTCCATTTCTTCGAGTCCACCACCTAGTCGTACGTAAGTACGTACAGTGTACACACCGTGTTTGCATACCTAAATACATACATATTTGTACTATTACGGAGTAACTTTTTAGATATATTGTAATGACGAGTATAAATTAATTATTATGTTCGCTTAGAGTAGGTATAACATTTTGTGAATTTATGCAGAAAGATAGTTTTTTAATATTGTTGTCACTGAATGTACCAATCTTATTAAAATTTGTACCTATTCGGAAAGTTGGATAATTTGTAGCTAGGATCAAATCTAAATCGTGCATTTCTTCCAAAACCGTAAGATAACGTGTGCCTTGGCTTCAAATCGTTTATCTGTTGTTATGTTCATCGTAATATGAACGATGTAAAACCCAAAGTTTAATCAAATCTAAAACCCTTCCCTAAAAAGCTCCCTGGCCCTTCTGAGTAGCATACTAGTCCTTCTGACTGATGAAGTCTGCAAACTGCGAATCAGTTTCAAAAAGGTTCTAGAAATATCTATTTACATAATTAATCATCATCATTGGTATTAAATTTAGGATTCATTGAAATCGATGAATTTAAAATTGTAATAAAAGAATTAAAACAGATATATCAATATTATTGTGTATATATTAATATATGTATTTATTTTGTGTGTCATTAATTACAATAAACGTGCTGATTTCAAAATACTACTACAAGAATATTTATAACTTGAACATTTGCATTGTGCAAACAAAGCTTTATTAATATATTCGTTTTAATGTTGAAACAGCAAAACGTGTTTCAAAAAGCGTAGATGTCTGAAATGCATAAAATATTATTCAGTCTATTGACTATCCAATCCATTTTAGTGTATTTCATTGAATTATCGTTGACTATTCAAGTTACGAAGAATGGACAAATCTTCGTTGCGGTTTAAGTGTCAATATAATGGCTGAACATATTTATTTAAAAATAAGCATTTATTGAAAGTCTGTTTAAGTTTATTTATTCGTAAATGTTTCGATCAGTAGACATAATCATACTTTTAAATACGAGTACCTACTAGGAAACTATGTTTTTCGACGAAGTTCCAACAATATCTCATTTGAAACTTCCCGATATCAATACATTCAGGTGTGACGCAAGGGAGCGCATTTCGATCAAATATACATATATACATTTGGAAAAATATATCAATATTATGTTAATATATTTGAGTATTTACGCGTTATTAAGTAAAACCACAAACTGAAATACCTTGGATTTCAAATGGAACAATGTATTTTAGTAGAAGCTATTAGTGTTGTTGTTCGTTATATGATAATAAGGATTTACAATTGTATTGTCTTGGATTAGCTTCCGAAATAATTATCTTCGAGCCCTGATATACTCCTTTATGTCCATCGACCGCGGTTTGCAAGCTCATTAACACGAGAACAATATCATAATGTATTTGTTCATCACGTTTGCGATGGTTCCGGTGGCGACCATTATTATAAGGAAGGGTATTTTGGAATATGTACGGAGCTTTTTTGCAAAATAAAAATATATAATTAATATTTAATTATCCACTATGAACGTGTTTAATGTATCTGTAGTAATTGACAATACAACAAAAATAAGATTTTTAATAAATATTGTATCAATGTTAATTGGAACTTATAAAGTAATAAGATGTGAAATATTATACTGAAATTATGTGTGCATTGACAAATATTGTCTGCTGTTATTATTAGTTTCGTGTACTCCAATGTTATATCATTACATATAATGTGTGTTGCGACTTTATTCTTAATGTAGAGTTGTTACAACTTTCCGAAGGTACGCGCTAGGCGACTGAGAGCTAATATTATCATAATAAATGCATTAAATAAAATGATTGTTACATTTTTATTTTTTCTATTTAAACACATACCACTTCACTAATCTATATTAATTATAAATGCGAAAGTGACTCTGTCTGTCTGTGACGTCATCACCGCCAAATCGCTGAACCGATTGTGATGAAATTTCAT
>DWDT01003759.1:0-11923 GCA_018245595.1 Microceris scylla | reverse complement strand
CTACTTATACATAATTATTTTATGAAAATGCTTAGATAGGTAGGCAGGTATATTCATAGTATTGTGCTCAGATCATTGTAAAAAAAATACTCACTACTTTATGGTTTCTCTTACGGTTTAATATATTACTCATTTGCGACTACAGTGTAATATCGCAAAAACACTATCTTCAGAAACCAGTTCAGAAAGTTTGACGTCATAATTATTTTATGACTACTATAATAATTATATATCATAGAATAGTCTATAAGTCATATAATATATACCCTTTACACCTGCAATATATAATAAAATATCTTCCCGGAAATAATTTTAGTGATTGAAAATCATAAATCGTCCATTATATTGCCTGTATCTACTTAATTACAGTAATATTTGTGAAAAGTCAGTGTGTCCCTAGCAAAAATGTTTTTTATCTGAAGGAAAATATGGAGACGAAGTTTATACATTTTAGAGTTTTCCATAACTAATATTTTGCTATGCTTTATGAAGTTTTCCAACTCGCACAAGACCAAGGTGGCAGAATGGTGTTAACCCTCCTCATTCTGCAAGAAGATCCCGTGTTCCACTGTAGACTGATAAAAAGATTGTAATAATGATAATGTAACAGTAACATACATGGACGTAAAAGGGACTTAAATATGTATATTGTCTGAAGTTATATTAACCCTCTTGTTTCAAAACGGCTCTCGTGAGTTCAAAGACAATTGTTAACATATTGTTTTTGCGGCTGTGTAGCTTAATAAAGAAGCTCAATTAGTAGCACATTGCAGAGAAAACTTATATAACGTGAATGCCTCGGAGCATTTGCTAATCAAATGAACTGGTACATATCTTTGTTTCTTCCAGTACTAGCAGCAGTTGCCCTAATGAATTTCTCAGATAAAGGCTGTGGATTCTTTCTATGTAATTGATAGAGTTAACGAGTTTCCTAAGAGAGAGAAAAAGTGTTACTGTAGTGTTCTCTCCCTCACTCTTATGTACGGAAATTAAGTCGCTCTCGAACAGGATCTTAAAAGATTGAATAATAAACTTCGTCTAAAAGCTTTTTTTTGCGGTTTTCTTAATAAAACTATGTGCGCGTTAATTATTTTTAATAAAATCACATTTCATATTAGTTTTCATTTAATTTTTAATAAAACGTTTAATACAAATATGTTAGCATGTATCAGTTACAAAAATATAATGAATAGGCTATATAGCAATGTAGTTATATATATATAGATATTCCTGCTATATAGCAATGAATTATTTCATTTCTCATAATATGACTATGAAAATTACTCATTAAAACAAAAATGAGATCGACACAAATGAGTCTAGACATACGTCGAATTTATTGGTAGTTGATAAAAGTCACGTGGTAATCTTTTTAAATAAAATTAATGTGACTATCAGACAAGCTTGTTACGAAGATACAAGATATTACCGACCTCAGAGATCTGCAGTCATTATCAAAGTAAATTCAGATACCTAAGTATATATTGTTTTAATGTCAGGCAACCTCTTACCTCATTATCTTTCGATGTCTGTTTGTTAAATAAGTATATAACAGTTATAGACTATGTATACCACATACGTATATATTTAAATGTATCGTTAAAAAGACACATACAGCCTCGTTGAGCTCCGGACAACTAGTCCTGGGTTCGATCCCCGGATAGGTTGTTACCAGGTTTGTCTTACTTGAAATTCTTTGTATTAGATCGAAGTCTAGATTTGTGCTCTGTATGTGCCAATAAGCTACCTCCCTATTCTATGGTTGGGCAAATAGTATTATATCCTGTGAATCCTGGGAGTGTACAGCAGTCGTCTGGCAGGCAGAAATACAGACATCCGAGAGCGAACACATTTTCTACAAGCTTCTAGAAATGAATAAGGCAGTATTTAATAAGTTAGATTTAGACCGTTGTATCTCAGCTTAGCAGTGCGCAAACCTGTGCCAAGAGACAAAAATACTTGGTTAAGGCGAGGCTGTAGAACTCACTCCTACGCACTTGTTTCTCTAGAAACTTCCTTTATTCGGCTAGCATGCAATATAAACTAGGCTAGCAAGTGTTTATTTGGTTTCTTCGTGGGCATTCCTACTTTTTTTCGACCTTTTTTCATTCCATAGTTGGACATGGGTTTCCTCTCAGAATGGGAGAGTGAAGACTGTAGAATAATTATATTAGGGTATAATTATATTGATATATTGGCCGTATATAAGTAAATGTTTGTGGTTTAATGATAATTAATATGTTCAAGAGTAATATAATGATGAGTGCTCGAATTAAATTATTGTTAAATTTGGAAAAGATCTAAAGAAATGACTCGATTTACCTTAAATTGTTAGCCCGGCAGATTTCAGAATAGCAGTTCGAATCAGATCACATATAATTTTGCGGATATCATTCTAAATTCAAATCTTCTATTCAAAATCTAAATAAATAAATTTATCAATTATCACGTGTACAACTAAAATAAAACTTTTTAATTTAATTCTAAATTACATACGTATATTAACTTAAGTTATTACGTTGTAAAGAGAGTCAATAACACATTAATCCATACAGACTTTCGCATTTATGACGGCACTTGTCCACTGACCAGCCAAGATGTTACAATCTATAGTCTAGAAAGGCGTTACATTATATTCATATGTATGAAATCATAGCTACATTGTGTACAACATACTGTTTACGACTATATAGGTACTCATTGCTCATCGTCATATTTAAAATTAGCTGCTAATAATATAACTGTACTAAGCGAGCATAATAAGCGAGCGCGGTTTGAAAACGGCATTAAAATTGTGAATAAGTGTATTATTTGCAAGGCTCCAGATCAGACGGTGGGCGAGAGACTGCCGCCCACCATGCCTTTACAAGGCAGCAAGAACCGGGCCTTGTGCAACCCACGGTTCAGTTTGGTATACTATAGCTGATATTTTAAAGTTGCAACTGAACTCAATCTATAGACAAAAACGTATTAAGTTTTTGTACTTATCGATTCTCCAGGCAAATATTTGCGACGATACTAAGGGTTTACTGTTTTATGTTAATGTATTATGGCTGTTTAGTTGTTTTTCCCTTTCATCCCTCGGTGTAATGATTAAAGAAAAAAACTATCAAGTTTTTGCATATTTGTTAGATATTTATTCAAAATTATTCTCTCCAGTTTTTAAAAGGCTCGCTCAATAGTAACATTTAAAAAAATTGGCTCGTAACATATTTTTTGGAGACGTTTGTAAATATTAATTTATTACAATAAATATATCATTAAAATGCATAGTATCAACAATTTATATAGTTATGATTTTATTATATTAAAATCTTGACTGTTTTTTTTTATGGGCAGTGGCTCTACATTCTATTAATTACTCTGTTGTTCATTTAGTTACTTCGTTCCATCGTTTCTAAAATAGGGTGTCAACAACAAAGGCATTAACTAAGGCGTTCAATATTGCTGCAATCAAATTTATACTTTCATAAGTACCCAATAAAAAAACTGATGAATATTTTGACTATTGTTGATAATTATTTAATTATAATTTTCTTTTCTATACAAAAACAGAAACATTTTGCGCACCTCACATATCAAGTATTTACGTAGATACATGATATCGTTTTTTTTTATAAAAAAATTAGGTCATCTCGAACTTAGATAACGCATCAGTATTCGTTGAGTCAAGACCGGGTTTCATTGGGCACAGCGGAGAGCCAAAACACGATGCAAATCTGATTCGATCTGGGTGGGTAGGTTCCCTTCTCGCCATGTTCCACTGTACATATATAGCCAAATGGTTTAACGTTCTTCTCTAGTTATTTTATGCACTTGCATATAAATCTGTAATTATTCAGATGCATGCAATCCGAAATGTACCTAATGAGAACATAATACATTAATGCAACAAGTTGTTCCCTAGTTCCAACGTAAAAAGTTAAAGATAATATGGTGACATGAGATTATACTGAATGATTAATGAAAAATTTACGAAACTGCATTAAATAATTAGAATATATTTTAAATAAAACATTTCTGAACATCTGTTTATTGATTTTTTAATTTTAATTTCCTTATAAAACTGTAACTGACAAGGTGCGATGGCGCTTATTTGGGGAGGCCTATGTCCAGCAGTGGACTGAGATAAGCTGATGATGATGATGATATAAAATTGTACTTCCGTATATATGTTCCAAGTATTAAAAAATATATGCGTGATTCATAAAAAGAGCCGTGTCTCTTTTGAGCCTTGTATCAATGAGTAGGTATATGCATACAGGTTTCAGTTCAATGTAAATGAGTAAATGTACATCTAGAAAAGTCTTACGTTATGCAGCCGAATGAAGTAACATTCAATGTGCCATTTTTGGTATGAGTCCAACAGCGAGATGTAAGCGCTTACGTGTCGCGAAGGTCTGGTGGGCGATGCGATACGCGGCGTCAAGGTGTAAGGGGGGCACGGCGCCGGCGCAGGCTCACAGACCGCGAGCCAGTCGCGAGCAGTGCGCGCGCTCACGATATACGACTCGAACGACTCTCGCGTTTAATTTATTCTGAACGTTACATGGCAAATGTTTTTTTATATATTATGTGAACAAAACTTACTATAAGACTCGTGTTTAAACATATTTAATCGTTGTTTAAGAATCTCCCGTAACATAAGATAGTTCTTAAATTTTATATCGAAGGAAACATATAGTGGGACCAAGATGACAATAAAAAATAAAAAGACTAAGCAGTCAAATACGTCCGAAGTGACTTCTACGAGTAGTGCAACCAGTAGTGTGCAGAAGTCCAGTAAGTCTACGTCGGTGCAGAAGAGCAGCAACACATTGCAGAAAGTCATCTCGTCTGGTAAGAAGGTTCGTTACATCGACGTGAAGGTTGAGGAGGATGATCCTCTCATGATAACAGACGTTACTGATCATGCATCTATAAGTGGCTCTACTATATCTGAGCACTATAATAGCCATCCCCATTACATTATTACGGAGGCTCCATCAATGACAGATTTGTCTCAGATAAGATCTCAGGAACATTTCGTAAGTGACATGGCTCAGTCCAATACAGGCGAATTTATATCAAATTCTGTATTACAAGAGTCCTCTGCATCTCACCAGCAGCAGAGTTCTAAGAGCGAAAGGTTTGAATCTTCGACCTCTTCAGTACAGCATTCTGGTACTACACACAGTCAATCGTTTGACAGGACTGTAGACTCGTCCGTGAATAACCAAACGCTCAATACTGCTTTTATTGACAACTCCACAAACAATAGAAATACTAGCAACACTTTTTTGTCAAAATCTCAAGGTGCTCATGCAACCGATTCGTTTATTCAGTCTGAACGGCAGAACATAATTAATACACAGTCAAATCAACAGACTACAGGTGCGCAACAAAACGTAATACGGAATGTATCTAACACGTCTGATACAAGAAATACTAATACACGCGAGAAGGAACACTACAAAAGCAACCCTGTGGTTCCAAGTGGAGGTCATCATGTTAAATCAAATGCTTCCAATTTTTATGGATGGGAAGACGATAAAAATGTTAATACTAAAGAATATACTAGCACATCACGTACAAGTGAAACTAAAAGCAGTAGTGTAGCAAAATCGTCATCATCATCATATGTTGTGGAAATAATCGACGGAAAAGAACGTATCATTGATAGTTCAAAGCGGGAATGGGGTGATGCTCAAGAACACGCCACAAAACAAGCTTATGCTAGTGTTAGTGGCACGGACATCAAACCACAATCTGTGCACAGTATTGATAATTATGACATGAAATCCAAATACGATACAGGTAAAGATGGCCAAAAGCCCACAAGTGAAATGATGATTAAAGAAGATTCTAAGCTCTTCAAGGATGGTAAACAAGTAACAGCTCAGGAAAATATTATTTCACAAAAAGATAATTCGAAAATTCAGCAGTTCAGCTCAACACAAGGACAGCTAACATCTCAAGATCGTTACCACTCAAATATTACATCTGAAGATACTACACATATAAATAAAAATATACAAAAACAATTAAAGGAAACTAATATATCACAAAGCGACAAAACTACAAATGAGACGTCTAATGTTACAAGGCGTAATATGCATTCAACCGATTCTTCAAACTTCTATGGTTATGACACTACTATACAAAACCAGTTAAAGAAAGTAGGTGACATTTTGCAAGTTAGTGACACAGAAAACCTTAATTTTTCTACAAAAATACTAAAAAGCAACACAAGCAGTGCTCAGCAGGCATCCACATCATCTTACGTATTTGAAGTAGTCGATGGACAGCAGAGAATTGTCGACAGCTCTCACAGAGAATGGGGAGATAATAAGGAGCATTCGACATATGAAAAAAGTCATAACATCAGTGGTACTGGCATTGAGCCACAACATGAGTACAGTCGTCATGTGTTAGATAAAGAATCTTACTACGATACTGGCAAGGATGGAATTCCTAAAAGTGCAACTCAAGTATCAGAAGAATCTGTTTTATTTAAGAATGGAAAAGAAATAGCATCTACTAGCAACAAATATGCTGGTGATTTCACCAAGAAACCCGCTATTACTGATCACATTGACAAAGAAGACGTACATAACAGACGTATCACTGATTCTATTGATGAAACTGTTTATTCTGACACACATAAATCTACATCTGATACCCGTAAAATTACATCCGATACACAAAAATCTACATCCGATCTTAAATCGCATACTCGAGATACTACAGATGTGACCCAAACAACCGATTTTATTACCAATGAAAAACAAACTCTATCAAAAGAAACTTCTTCAACATCGAAATCCCAAACTAAGGATACTGTAACAACTTACGAAAGAAGTACTGGAACATGGAATGGAAAGTTCGTGTATGAAAAGGATGATGATAGGCCAAAACGTCCCAAAGAAATGTCACCATTTGGAAGACCTGAACAGCCAAGACATCATTTAAAACGGCAGGATACCGAAGAAAATATCATTCTGTCATCGAGAGACATTAAAGATTTCACATCTATAAGCGATTTACGTAGAATCGTTGAGTCATCACAATCCAACAAAGATGTCACCGTAAGTAATAAAAATATTGTGATAAGGAGAAACATCGATGACAGGATCCTAAAGGAAATCATCGATACAGTTAAGAAATATCCATTTAAAAGAATTGAGAAAGTCACTTACGGTACAAAAATCAATGAAGACGTAAAAGATTTATATGAGGGATTGGACACGGAACAAACAACTGTAGTTAACACTACTAACACTGATCTAATAAAGAAATCTTTCGAAGTAGAGAAGACAAGAAGTCAAATCGAAGTCACACGATACATAACAGAAAATGGCATAACCAGAAAAGAAACCACGTATGAGGATGCAAAGGAAGATGAAAAAGTAAAGACGGACGTTTTTGTAGACAACAGCTCGTTAGACATCAGAAACTTGGTAAGTTCTTTTAAAACATAAACAAATTAAAGCAATAGGTTTTAAGTTATGTATAATAAATGTCTCTTTTCTAGAAGGATGTCCACACAACGAAAGATGTACGCGAATACGACGAAACCGACCGTGCGATAACCGACACCACGAGGAAAGACACTGTGGTCAGCACCGTCTACGATGAGACCATCATCGACGACAGGAAAACTGTGCGTGACGACAGGACTACGATCGAAGAAACAGTCTACAGGGACGAATCCAGACCAAGACCGGGTGGCCCCAAGAAACCAGAGAAAATTGTCAAAGAACAATGCATCTGTGAAATTTGCACTTGTGGGTAAGTGAACCTTGATTATTATTAATTGTTATATGCTCCTTTATCATTTCTGAAATAAAACCGATAATATCGTTTTCGTAAAAAATCGTAACAATTTATCACGTGCATGAAAACGTTTATTGTATACTTGGTTATTTCGATAAACAATGTATTTTTATAAGATACGAAATATATAGATATCTATATACAGCAATATAATACATAATAAGTACATCTATAAAAGTCACACCTTTTAGCTCTTATATTTCTATAGCTATTAAAATTCATATGTTGACGTTACATGAAAATTGACTTTGGTTGAGGTTATTCAAATGTTCGTTCTGTGACCATGAGTTAATAATTGAGCCCATTGTGAAATGACCGCGGGTCATTCGTACTGATATAAATTGATGAACACGCAAAGTTATTTTATACGAACATAGGTGTATACGTAAAACAAAGCCGCTGTATCTAGATAATGTGATTATGTGAAGAACTGAAGCGTTATGTGAGGGTCCGTACAAAATAACTACGTAATTATTACATATTTATACACGTTTCACCAGAGATAAGATCTTAAAGGTGGGTTGATAGCTACAGTATGTTATAACGATAATAAACAACTAATTTGATATCCTTTTATTTATAATGTTATATATTTTATAGATAATGAATTTAATAACATTTTTGGTATAGCAAGAAAAATTGGTGTGATTTTCTAAATGTGAAAAGTTAAAAGTAACCGCCGATAATTAAAAATAATATAAATGAACATTTCAGTATAAATAGTTGCGATTCAAATCACTGGCATAATTAGAAAACGAAAAAGGTTGTTCAAATTGGTGTTCATATAATAATTTTGCATCTGAAGTATAAGTTGCCTCAAATAAAATGTAGTCGTAGAAATGCTTTCCAAAGTAAGTAGGGTAAATGTTAAAGGTCATACATTTTTTTTCTTTTTAGCGCTAATAGGTACCTTCGGGAAACCTTGACATAAAGGAAACGAGTGGCGTTAACCTTACCTTGAAATTACCTTAAAATTGTTATTTTAATATGAAAACATTTAGAGACCGAAAAAATAAATCATACTTCACGTTAAAATATTCACTAGATTCGGTGGGAAGTGAATTCAAATTAGAAAATTAAATTTTCTTCAAAGAGAAATTAGGTTCTACCACAGTGTAATCGCTTTAAACTCAGTTAACATTTTGTAATACAATAAAGTCACATTGCATCAACGTGCACGATACTGCTCGCCACCTGCATCATGCGAACGACGTACTGGAGTCACGTGTACAACCTCCATACAGGAACACGACATTTGATAGAAGATTGCTGATTTAACATACCAGTTTTATTGGCTTACGTAAGCTTCTATTTAAAATTTGATGTGTTGAAACGATAAAGATTATAGATTTCGGTCATAGTGAAAAGTATTGTATAAAAAAATTTACAGGTCCATTACTGGCAATCCAAATTATCTGTACCTAATACGTTATATTTATAAACATTTGCCATTTATTAAATTCAAGAGAATGGCGTTCATTAAAGTTGTTTAAAATTAGAATTTGAATGTTGTCATTTGCACAAAATATTTTCAAATTTAAATACAAATTTGATACCCCTCGAGTTTTAATTACCGCTGTCACATAATTATACTTAAAGCGTAAATCAAGATCAGACAAAAATAAAAGATAGGGAGATTTTGTAACGAATTCTATTAAATGTGTGTCTCTGTGGTAGCCGTTACTTTAAGTAGGAACTAGGAAGATTCGATCAATAAACTTCAGCTCTTGGTCTATTATTAGTCGCGAAGGATTTAGTCATGTTGTGACGATTTCTTGTTTAATGAACTATATCGCGTTATTGTCTAACAATGTGAAATTAAAAGCATTATTCATGCAATAAACTGTGTTAACACTGCTTTTCGAGCCACGGTAGGTACATAACCTCAATTGTATAAATGTTTTAAATTATTTTTGTTGCTATTAAATATTGATCACATGATTAGTGGCAATATTGGCCAAGTGCCTAATCTGACGTGTTTTCAATGGCTGACCTTCAATTATTTCTCAAAACATTTGCCCATTCACTCTTGTTTCGCATTAACAATACGATTTTGTCTATGTTTGTCATGTATGTCGTATAAAGCCGTTCAGTATTGGCGTAATAAATAAAATTTTATTGGAAACAACAGCTGCTAATAACTTTTTAACCCATGTACAATGAGTCATATTGAAATTGTATATTACAGTTTGCTTGTATGTATCCACCTACACAAGCGTAGGCGCCTCAGTCGTAAGCAACCGCCGCGCCATTAGTGTTGTCCCCGATCGAAAACTCGTTTAGACAGTCTGGCAATTAGACCTTTACATGAAAGGAATAATTTGCGATTCGAAAATAGCTTCTGTTAGTATAGTTTCCTTGCTACCTGCTTTCATTTAATTTCTAATTTTTTTATAAATAATATGACAACGTTACACCTGTAAGACATATTTTTTTATTTTATCGTTCCTTATCATTATAAAATGTACACGTCCTTTTGATAAATATATTGTTTTTAAAATGCAATACATTGTAAATTTTATGCAAATACCTATTTGCCATACAGCAATTAGGTCAGAATGTACGTACAATACCTATATATAGGTTTATATAATAATATGTCTCAAAAGGTAGACACAAGGTCATTGAACAAATGAGAATTGCAGAATAGCGCAATTGCACTGCTCGCGACGAACTTAAAATTGCTGATAAAACGAAATTCTCTACAAGTTTTCACGTAATTAAGATAAGCATTTTAGTCACTGTTTTATTTACGTACACGTAATGTGGCTAGATAAGAGACACATGCGAAGAAGTTTGTTAGGAATTACGCAACTTATCTATAATTATATAATATTTATATATCTCTACAAACATATTTAGGTTCACATCCAATTGCATTCAAATTACATCTTGGTTTATAAGAATGAACATGCTTGTTACGCGGTGCGCTCTGCTTACCCGTAAACCCGTAATGGCTTGATGTTAAGCAATTATAACACAAATCAGGCTAGAATACATCAAGTGAAATCGTTATCATCATTTAGTTGTTCGACTAACAGAAATCAATAGAATATATTTAATATTAATGCAGACAGTGTAACTAGGTCGACCGGGCTAACTCTTGTTTGGTAATTACACAAAGATAATATAAGGAAATATTATAGTGTCTTATTATATTTATAGTTTTAAAATAATACAGATACCGATATAATAATGAAACTTTCCTTTTTAGTAAGTAGCGCGTGGAACTGTAACATATTCCCATACAATCATTTGATAAACACGTAATCTAAGCCTTTTTTTTTTTATCTGTAACATATTCCCATACAATCATTTGATAAACACGTAATCTAAGCCCTTTTTTTTTATTATCTGTAACATATTCCCATACAATCATTTGTTAAACACGTAATCTAAGCCCTACCTCGCTACTTTAGCACTTTTCTTATCAAATTCCTTCAAAAATTGTCCAAGAATGGAACAATATTTTAACACCGTATACACTAGTCTGTTATTATTACAACATCACGCCTAGTTACCCACGAGATAGGCATTTATGTTTTACCTTACAATGTTAGTACACAATAGTCTAACAATTATACCGTGATGAACTAACACACTGATAGACGTATTTTTCATTATTCTATTTATGTTAACTAAATAAGGAATTTAATAACGAAGTAGGTACTGTACCCATGTTGGCGTCGGCCGTGAACTTTATCTTTCTAAAACTACACGACTACACTATTCAACATAATGTATTGCTAAATGTATTGATATTTATTACCTAATAAATATATATATACATATATTCAATATATACTTCATCAAAAATGTTAACATAGTTCACAATAAAAATTCACTTTCCTTATTAAAATTCGTCTAGTTTATTTGTTACAGTTCCGTCAGTATAAATCAGTGAACCAACGAGTCTCCTGAAATTTTATCTACAGGTGACAATTTTGTAACATTGAAATAGTTTTATTACAATGAGGTCCTTCGCATATCGTTATTGAATAATGTAAGTTTCAATTAATGATATACATAATTTCAGACTGCCTCGTTGGTCGTGTTGGTTGCATGTGCGACTGCCGATCGGGAGGTCCCGGGTTCGATTCCCGGGTCG
>DWDT01003758.1:0-11924 GCA_018245595.1 Microceris scylla | reverse complement strand
GTTCGACCCGGGAATCGATCCCGGGACCTTCCGATCGGCAGTCGCGCTTGCAACCAACACGACCAACGAGGCAGTCAATCGTGTGACGTTCCCGCCTTAAACACTGTAAATGGTTACACGAATCGAAATGCCCTGAAGATCTCAAGTTATAAAACCCATGTGCGTTGTATAATACGCTCTCCAGCTAGGTAAAGTGACGATATACGCAAAGTGGCTGGCAGCGGTTGCATGCGAGGAGCTGAAGATCGAGCTCAGGGGCGTGCTATTGGAGAGGCCTTTGTCCAGGGAACGGAAGTAAGCGGATGATGATTTTAAAAACCCAATCATACATTGCGCGACTCGGGAATCGAACCAGGGACCTCTTGCTCAGTAATTGCGCTTGCAGCCAGTCTAGTTTATTATTCAATCCACTATTAGAATGGTTGGTTTAGCCCATAAGTGGCGAGGTGGCGAGCCGAGAGCTGGCCCCCGCCCGCTCTCTGGCGACGAACAAGTGACCTGTTAAACTCTCGTCTGCCAGTTACTTAGCCTTTTTTTTCTCGGTCCGCTCAATTTGCATTCCGCCGTCGGCCATTTTGCCTTCGCTGTGACGTCACACATCTAGCGACCGTCTGCGATGTAACTGTGATGTAGAAATATTTTCAGAATGTCTATATAACATCTGTGAAAATTAAGCTCAAAAAGATTGGTGCTGCTCTCTGTCTACCCCGTAAGGGACTTGCGATGTTCATATAAAAATTTCTGTGAAATTAGGATTATCATAACTAATATATTATTATTTAAAACAATGTAAAATATAATTATTATGCTTATGAGTAACATCACGCCTGTAAACACTGAAGAGGTAGGCAGAGGACTGTAATAAACTCCCACGTTTCGCCAATTACGTTTACGTTCCGTAATACGTCGTGAGCCTACTGCCATACACTGGGCACAGATCCAGACTCACAGTCACTAGGTACTAGAAATTCTAAATTAGAAAACTCCAATAGCATCCGACCCGGGATTTGAACCCAGGACCTCCAGATCGGCGGTCGCGCTTGCAACCACTCGACCAACGATGCAGTCACATTTATGAGTTTATAACAAATGCACGTGTATCTTTTCAATAACGAAATATATTTAATATTAATTATAACAAACAACGATAGTCTAGTGGTTAAGAATTTAGCCCCTCACTTTGGGGGTGCTGGGTTCAAATCCATGGCGCGCACCTCTTTACAAAAAGTGCGTTTTAAGTTTAAATATCACTTGCTAACGGTGAAGGAAAACATCGCTAGGAAACCTACATACCTTAGAGTTAAAAAACAAATTCTAAGGTGTGTGAAGTCTGCCAACCCGCACATGGCCAGCGTGGCAGACTATGGCCTTAACCCTCTCAATATGAGAAGAGACCCGTATTCCAGCAGCGGAATTGTAATGGTTAAAAAAAAACTTTTACATATCGCATTACAATTGCACGGCTGATGTAATCATATAGTATAATAGTTACAGGAACAGCTGAGTTTCCGGTGTATTTCTAAACTGTACATGTATAGCAACCATGAAGTAGCAAAAAAATTTACTTTTTCCAATTATTCCCACATGTAATGTACGCAACATATACATAAAAATAGTAATTTTAAAGTTTTTGTTCGTTTATATTTCAAGCATTCATACGGGGCGGTTTTTTCTATCAAAAAAACCTATCAATTCCACGCAAAGCGTGCAAGCGAAACCGAATGTAAAAACAACAAATCTATAAACGTAGGTTAAAAGAAGGGTGTCAAGAATATAGTAAATTATATAAACGATTAAGAATAAAACTATCATCTTTAAGTAAGATAATAACTACGTACATGTAACCAAACATGCACACGTACTTACACATACGTGTACACCGGCAGTTGTCCTTCCGAATGAAAATATAAAGCAGATGTTCCCATCATGGTCGTCGAAACGAGTATGGCGACATTATACGTTCACGTGGAGTTACAATCAGAAATTATATTATGGACATTACTCTGCAATATTATTTATTTTCTCTTTCTTTATACATAGGTACATAGAAAAATAAATATGCAACTACAGTAGTGTGCTATAAAACACAATATAGTATACATGTCTATAGTAAATTTACGATTTCTGCAAGGTCGTCTACTCGTACATATAACGGGTTTAATTTCATTTTGAAAATATGTATGTACATAGAACATTATAGCGTATTAGTATAGATATAGAGCTTTAAAATAACACATGGTTCGGACATGTCAGAAACAATGTCACATGGATTCAACACAAAAGAGTCACACAATGTGAATGATGGATGAAAGTTTTATGGATGGATGAAGGTTTGATGGATGGTTGGTTGGACGACGGACCAAAACTCATCTATCTTGACCAGATAGATAGATATTAGGTTAGATATTAGATAGTCCCTAACCGGCATGCATGTATAAAAGAGCGATAGATCTAGAAAAGCACGCCACGTCTATAGGGATGGAAATATTTCACACTCAGTGCCTACTGCCTATAACGTAAGAGACCCGAAGTGATGATATAATAAAAAATAATAATAATATTGAGCTCGATAATAATGGATATTACGCATGTATATAAACGCACCTAGCGGATAACGGCGAGGTAAACCGCTTGGGTGCCACTGAGCTCAGCCGGTTATGGCAAGTTACTCTACATATATAAATATATGTAATTATATTTATTGTATATGATAAAAAAATTGTGGTTATCGCCGATTAATCTACCACGTTCTAGTGAAGTAATTAGAACGCAAACGTCTCTGAACGACATAACACAAACATTGGTCCATTACTTCCTGTCTGTTGTCTGGTTATAATAAATAATTACAGGAAACATAACTGTGATTATTTCTAGTAATATCAAACTCGCCAATGTTGCCCATTATAGGGAAATGTAACATTAAGCCTGTAATCCTGGAACAGGGAGACAGAAGAGTGTAGTACAAAACTATGTTTTACTAGTTACATTAAATGTCCCATCATGGAATAGATGAAGAGCCTATACACCAAACACAAATCAAGACTCCAAGCCACTAGTAGGAATTTTGAGTTAGAAAAACCCAGTTTTAGCCAAAGTGGGAACCAAGCCCCAGACTTACGACAATCAGTGATAAGCTCATTGGAGTGGTGCTTACACTTAAACTTTTCAATAAATAATGAAACAAAACTTTGCAAAAAACTTACAAAATCAACTGCAGACTTGAATCATGAAAAGTAATAAAATTGTCAAAACTATAGGCCAGTGTAAGTTTAAAAGTTAAGATTTTGTTGAGACTTGGTATACATATTATATAATTTTCAAGCAAGTTATATGAACTCTTATTATAAGTAACATATATAATTATATTATGTCTACTTTAACTGATAAATGAAATTTTATTTAACAATTTTGTTTCTCATAAAAATTTAATAAACAATTTTTTTTTTCGAGTCCTAGAGCTCACTTTAAAAATTATTCAGTGCAAAGTAAATGTTCATATTTTTAAACTGCTCCAAAAGTCATCCACATGACTAGAACATCAAAGATTATCTGAAAATTTCAAGTAGAACTCAATGTTTAAGGCATTCTTTAAAGAATCATGTGATTTTGTCTACCACACACTCTCTATCTAGGACCTATTTAATTCAGTTGTAATTCTTAACTTTAACATAATAGAAAATGAATTATTGGAAAATGGGAATATTGACTGCTTCATTGGTTCAGTAGTTGCAAGAGTGACTGCTGATCGAGAGTTATATATTATATAAATAAGAAACATTGAATGTGCAAAATGTTCAACCGCAATTATGTTTGTTTCACAAACATATCAATAATCAATTTTTGATCATTACAATATCAATGTCTAATACTGTTAATTACAGGCAATCCTAACACAATTAAGTTAATTTTTTTACCAAACCATATGATAATGATTTCTATTTTATTCCAGTTATTAATCACAAACATTAAAGTAGGTTACTCATTGTTGACTATTGTATATCATTTATATAATCTCCACATCTATGTTCATCTTTTTGTGAACAGAGATAATTAGTTATAGGGTAAGAAAATATAAAGATGCAGTAGAATTGGAGTTCTCCAACATACTGGTATATCCTATTTCTATTATTTGCAGAGAAGTTCTTCATTATGAATCCCAAAAACTACCTTAATTTTTTATGCCATATTTGGGCCAAAAACAACTTGAACCAAACAGCGTATGTGGGTAACTATCACGTTGCACAACTGCTGGTGAATAAATAATGTACAATACCTGAAACTTCTCGAACTGTTCGCGCTCAGCATCCAGACTGTTCTTCTTTAACTGGAGTACCCGAGGCAAAGATAGTGACGCCATAGGTTTCGCATATGCAAGGAACACCTACGAATTTATCAAGCCAGGACCCGGTTTAGGACTAATTTGAACTATCTGAATATAGCTGATATACACAATAACATCCGCCTCAAACTAACCACTGCCACTTTAGATTTTGTATGCAAAAACAATAATAATAAACAAGGCAACTGAGAAGTTTAATAATAAAGCTGTAAAAACTATCAAAACTACACACATACGTCACGCCGCAAAAAGTGAATGAATCAAACTGAATTGAATGATATTACCCAAGTGCTTATTGTAGCTAGCAATAGCAATAGGAACTGTCAGTTTCTTTGACATATTTCTCATCAGAACGAAAAAATGAATGAAACAGATGTACGAAACTCAATTTATTATTACAATTTAAGATGTTATGAATAGTTAAATATTTTACGATTTATTTATTTTAATGGATTTCCAACTCCAATTCCCAAGTAAATATACAATAACACACTTTTTATATAACCTTCATTTTTATACACAGTTATATATGGTGCATCATAATGCCTTTATAGAACCCGTATAAAATCGATCTCGAAAATGCTGTAACTCATTTATTGCATCATTATCGCATATTGTATCATCATCATTAATTGCAATTGAATAGTGTAAAATTGTTAACTATTATTATTATAAAAAATATAAAAAAATGCATTGCTCGTGCTCTTAGTAAAAAACACTAGTGACACTAATGACAGATTTGTTTCTCTAACTTGTATCTTTCTCGGCTGTCAGTTTGTCACCGACGGTTTGAGACATTATTTTTCCGCGATTTTAGTATTGAGCAACGAGGTGGATAAAACTTTGTATTGAATCAAATTTCTCTTAAATCGCCCTTTCAGGCTCGTATTGTTACTAAGATTGAATAAACAATGGAGTTTCTCGAATATAACGACGTTCAAGCAGAAATAAAAGGCGCTATGGTAATATTCACACGAATCAAATGTTTTTTTAAAATTAGTACCTGTTTTTAACCAACTTTTATTTATTCCAGGTACCAGGGAGATTAAAAATGACAGATCAAAACATAGTATTTAAGAACAGCAAGACCGGCAAGGTGGAGCAGATATCTGCACACGACATTGATCTCGTAAACTTTCAAAAGTTCATCGGCTCTTGGGGCTTGAGGATATTCATGAAGAATGGTACCTTGCATAGATACGGAGGATTCAAAGATGGGGTAAGTATTCATAATTCCAATGAATACGAATTATTCAGAATTAAGAATAAATTATTTAGAATCTATAAAATGTACAAGTTTCATTGGTTAAGAGATTTCATTGGTTAAGACATACATACATATATAAGCAATCTCTCTTAACGTTTTTAAATCTATGTACTGGCCAAAGGATATTTGCCCAGTACATAGGTAACAATGAAAATATTTGTAGTTGTATTCAAGTGTATAATTATTTGAAATGTAAACAATGTAGATTTTCATAATATTGAGCAATAACTTGTCTAAAACTATTTTTTACTAATATGAATAAAAAGTGAATTATGTGTTAAAACATATTTGTATTGACTAAAAACACTTTTCAACAATTATAACTCACATAATTTCTTCAACTGCCATCTAAACATTCAAATAAGTAGATACACATGTTCTAATATACACACCACTCCTTAAATACTAAGCCCATTATTACATTACACACATACATGTTCCAGGAACAAGAAAAAGTTGCAAAATTCTTCAAGTCCAATTATCACAAGGACATGTTGGAGAAAGAATTGTCCCTCAAGGGCTGGAACTGGGGCACAGCTAAGTTCAATGGGGCTGTGCTTAGTTTTAATGTGGGCTCCAATACTGCATTTGAGATCCCTTTACATTATGTCTCACAATGCAATACTGGCAAAAATGAAGTCACACTTGAGTTCCATCAGGTCAGTACTAAGTTCCTTGGCCTAGTGTTATTGAAATTTTTTTTTTTATATTCCTGTTGAACTTAAACAATTAAGCAAGTCCTGTGCCATAAGGCTTATTATGAAACCAAGGACTATTTAAATGACAAGGACCCGGGACTGAATTTACTCCACTAGGCTGTCTCTAGTACAATTATGTAAAAGTATAGTTAAATTCAACTGCTTTTGTAAGCTGTTGGCAGCAGACTGATATTTGACACATGATAGCTGTCACATGTGTTCTCTAGGGTGCAAAAGCTACACAGCAGTGTTAATAACTTGTATAACTGCCTTTTTTTAAAAAAAATGAGTGCTGGGAGTTTTTTTCCTCTGGCTTTTTTCTTCCGGTCTACATGAGCCTAAACAATAGGCGTTCAAAGCCAATGAATGTATAATAATAAGATATATGTTATGACGTTCATTAAGTGTATTTAAATACCTAACAATGAATAAAAACTTTTGAATTTGTATTTGAACTGTGGTCTGTTGAACAGGTCTGACTGGTCACTCAGGACATGTCTGAAAGATGTTCAGGTTTACATTTAGTTGGCAAGTTAAAATGTTATTGCCTCATTGGTAGAATGGTTGCAATCTTGACTTTACAGAATATCATTAAAATGAAAATTTTAACAGATAGCAGAGATTTCAAATGCAAGGCCAATGAAACAGATTGTTAGGCGATACGAAGTTCACCGGAACAGCGAGTTAAATATATAAATAAAACTGCTTGAACATCAGATCGTATTATCAAAAATATCTTCTGTGTTTCTGATTACATATTTTTAAATCCATAAATAAGTAAAAAGATATTTCACCTTATTGTTCAATGGCAAAAAAACCTGAATCGTGGTAATATGTTTCAAGCTTATTTATCATACAAAAATTGTCACAGAACGATGACACGCCTGTATCGTTGATGGAGATGCGGTTCCACATACCTACAAGTGAGCTGGCAGGCGACATGGACGCCGTGGAGGCCTTCCACCAGCAGGTCATGAACAAGGCCAGTGTTATATCCGTCTCTGGAGACGCCATCGCCATCTTCCGCGAACTTCAGTGCCTCACTCCTCGGTTAGTTCAGCTCATATACATGTTTACTATGCGTTATATTTGTATCATATAACCATTCAAGTCAAATTCGTTGAGATATTATGTAATCATTTTGTAATTATATACTTTTAAATTCATTTTGAAATGCTTATAGTATTTATGTAGTAATTTTCGGACCATTACAATATTTTTTATTATTATTAATGAATACAAATGTAGTGACGTCATTTTTTCACAAATTAAAATTCACTTTTAATTTGCATGTAAGTACATGAACATCTTTAACCTAAACTAATATGACGTCTATGACTGAAAAGTGATTTGTGTACATTAAATATTACATAATTACGAATATTGTAAACTGCATCCTAAATTATCAAATGTAGTACAGTTATTAAACATATCTACTGAATCACAGAATTTATTATTACAAGATTATTTATATTTAACATGAATGATACTTTATAACTCATCATTTTCAAAATCCGTGCAATAATTATTACATGCAAATTTAATTTTCAATGTAACTTCAAATGATTAAATCAAATTTTTTTTTCATTTGCAGTGGTCGCTACGACATCAAAGTATTCCAGACGTTCTTCCAACTCCATGGTAAAACGTTTGATTACAAGATACCGATGTCAACAGTACTTCGACTGTTCCTGCTACCTCACAAGGACACGAGACAGATGTTCTTCGTGGTATCCTTGGACCCGCCTATAAAGCAGGGTCAAACCAGATATCATTACCTAGTATTATTATTCGGCATTGAAGAGGAGACCAGTTTTGAGCTACCTTTCACAGAGTGAGATCATTAAGATAAGCTTTTATAAAGATATCGTAAATATCATACTTTTTATAGCTATTTTATAGAAAATATGTTATTATTGAATTTTATTTTTCATAGAATGTTTTGTTAAAAAAGAACTTGAAATAAAATTAAATGTGTTCTTCGACAATTATTACGTTGAATAGAATATATTGAACGTAATAATTCTCGAAGAATACATTCCATAACCATCAACCATGTAATTAAAAGATCTTTTTTAATTACGGGACAACTGATAGTCAGTCTTGAGTCCATTTAATTTATATACTATTACTTGAAAATATTGACTTACAATATTGGTGCAGTATTGATAATATGGGTTCATTCTAATATTGTAGAGAAGAATTAAAGGAGAAATATGAAGGTAAAATAACAAAGGAACTATCAGGTCCCACATATGAGGTGCTATCAAAGATTATGAAGGTGATTATCAACAGAAGGGTCATAGGACCGGGTGACTTTAAAGGGTATGTTGTACACATACATTAGTAGTACAATAATTACATAAAATAAATGTTTTAATTCATTTAATTTTCATTTTATTTTTCTTTCGTTTGTCCCAACAAACATATATTAACTGATATCTTTCATGTCAGCTTCTTCTTGTCTACTTATGAAATATATAAACCTATCTGATGACAGGCACCATATTTACTAAAATTATCTTTGATATTGGTGTCAATCATCTAATAGGTATGACCAGCAAAATAAAATTTTAAATTTTCAAAAAAACGATTTCCAGTTCTAATCTGGTGTATTACATTCTAGGCATCACAAAACTCCGGCTATAGCGTGCTCATATAAAGCGGCAGCAGGCTACCTGTATCCGCTGGAGAAAGGCTTCATATATGTGCACAAACCGCCCGTGCACATCAGGTTCGAGGAAATCGCATCTGTGAACTTCGCCCGAGGAGGGGCATCCTCTACAAAGTAATTATAATTTAATTTGTCGCATATGAAACTTTTAACAGACTTTAGTAGTAACACGATCACGAAAGGTCACATAAGGTAAGCAGAGGCCACCACATGTCAAATAACCCTATATTACTTAATATTCTTCATATTATTCTTTTTTAGCACACTATAGTTATACATTATCATTTCTATTATGTCCTTACATCATGGCGCTGTCTCACAGAATAGGCACCGAGTGCTAAATATCTATTGTTACAAAACTTTAAGTATTTCTTCTACATTGAACATTCCCTTCTAAATAAAAGCAAAAAACATATCAATTTTGTGTATTTCATAATTCCAGTGGGGTGCACATAGTTTACAATAGTCATCTAATTCTACATACTGCAACAAAAATCATTATCACAACACAATGGGTTATTTTCCCTCACCTGCTCAGGTATTTGTTTAATTTTCATTAATTTTTCAGATCGTTTGATTTTGAGATTGAACTGAAGTCAGGCAGTGTTCATACATTCAGCAGTATAGAAAAGGGTGAATATGCCAAACTGTTCGACTACATCACCTCTAAGAAACTCCACGTGAAGAATACCGGCAAGAATGTAAGTAATGTATTTAATGACAAGTTTTACTAAATGAGAAATGTTTCTTCGTCATGTATATATTTTTAAATTGTATTTTCAAATATATGTATGTATATTGTTTGTTCTTATGATATAGAAATAATAAATGAGTAGCATATATGGCTGGACAGTACACAGACTCTTGTTGTTAATATGTCATTGCCTACTTAATCATCATTTCACCTTCCTAAATAATTAACCGTTTACACTATATTAGTACAGTTACAATTTAATTATGAATATGTGTAATGTTGTCAGTTATATTTGTGAAACTTAAAAGATGGCGATTTTATAAGTGGAGTGAACCACTCGAGCATACTACGGTACCCTGAGTACCCCGTGAGTAAATACGAGCGTGGTGTTATGTGGGCGTTGTGTCGTGCGGCAGGACAAGGCGCTGTACGACGACGACTTCGGCGACTCGGACACGGAGAAGGAGCCGGACGCGTACCTCGAGCGCGTGAAGGCGGAGGCCAAGGAGCGCGACAGCGACGACAGCGACGGCTCCGACGAGAGCACCGACGAGGACTTCAACCCCGACAAGGCCAAGGAGAGCGACGTGGCCGAGGAGTGAGTACCCGCGCTTCTGGGCCACCTGTGCCACCACCCATGTGGACACTACACGCCCATTTAGCCCATTATGTTAGGTACTGTAGCATACTGTCATATGAATTGAAAGTGTTCACGATGTAACTTGGATCCTGTATGTGTTTTTTGTTTCAATGTAAAGTGAAATAGTAAGCATATAAATAATACATTAATCATCTCAATGATGTATAGCAAATCCTTTTGGAATTACCATGATTTTGTTGTTCTAAATGGATCCCAATAGGTGTATGATTTAATTAAATTAAGGATCTTCATAAATATATTTCAGATATGATACGAATCCATCGTCGTCAGAAGATTCTGATGCGTCAGCAGCCTCTGGCGATAGCAAGAAAGAAAAAAAGAAGGAGAAGAAACCAAAGAAGACCATTACAATTGTATGTTGTTTTCAATATGGATACTAAATATATACATATATTAATTGTCCTCATATAAATAATAGGAATTTCGTACACAATTATTTAATAACTCTTTAATATATGATTACCTTATTCATGTGTCAGGTAAAACACTGTGTATAAATAAACAACGGGACAGATTTTGCTGACATATTTGAATAATTTGATATGTAATTAACAAATTTGCAACTCTGAAATACGAAGCTGTATATTTGTGAAATATGTAAAATACATAGGTATAAATTATTTATTATTAAGTTACTAAAAATTTCTTTTCCAATAATGTATATTGCAGTCAGAAGCGCCACGCAAGCGCAAGGAAAAAACGAAAAAACGTGAAAAGGACGTAAATGCACCGAAGAGGCCCTCCACGGCTTTCATGCTATGGCTGAACGAAAACCGCAAGAAGATCATCGAAGAAAACCCTGGAATCAAGGTCACAGAGATCGCCAAGAAGGGCGGCGAGTTATGGCGGGATCTCAAGGATAAGTCTGTACGTATCACAATGCTTAACTATTTGCACGAATAAAAAAAATAAAATTAGAAACTCAATTATGAAAGGAAAAAAATTGTCTTAAACAAAGCGAACTCGTCCTAAAAAAACTATGGTCTGTTTTTTTTCGCTACGGACTAAATTGACATAAGCTGTGTTGCTAGTTCTTTGCGAATCATTAATACTGATGTGCCATTGCCGTAACTTTACGCAATTTACAATTTAGTATCGTTTTTCAGTGGTAATTACAAAAATGTGTCTTTAAAATTTTAGAATATGGTGACAACCGTAATGTACCTGTAGGCATACCTATATAATGTACCTTTACGGCTAATGTATAGATATGATAAATGAAACACACTAATTATTTTCTTAAGTATTTATTAATCTTAGTAATCACATGCAAATTAATAACCAGAATCAGGCAATGACTCCGTACCTGAATGTGGCGAATCGTCAGAGTCTTCACCTACTTCAATAATAAATCTGTCGGTAATGTCGTCGACAATAATATATGGCCTAGAGTACACTTTTTGTCCTCAACCCCAATTACATGTTTAATCTTTCCAGCGCTGGGGAGTGACTAGACGAAGCCCTTCCTCGAAAAGACTTCGCACTTCGTTTATTTTAAACGTTTTTTTTTTTTGCGACATGCCCCTTTACCTGTGCCCACACCAGTTCAATTGGATTTAGCGCGCAGTGGTAAGGAGGCAGTCGCAAAATG
>DWDT01003757.1:0-11926 GCA_018245595.1 Microceris scylla | reverse complement strand
ATTAAGAGGGTTAAGGCCATAGTCTGCCACGCTGGCCAAGTGCGGGTTGGCAGACTTCACACACCTTAGAAAATATTATATAATTTTATTTGATTATATTATCACAGACTTATTCCAAAGCTTTTTATATAATTTTATTTGATTATATTATCACAGTCTTATTCCAAAGCTACTGTAGCTATCAAAGAACAATTTCGTCATTGTCAGAATCGTTCTAGAGATTTTGAAATAAATGTAAGAATCATGTTTATCCATTATTGTATATGTTATGTCTGGATTATTATATATATTGTGTATATATACGTGATTCCACAGATATGTGAAATTAATGACTTTTTAGTATTGAGGCAAATGATTTCATCTTCATCATCATCGACCATTTTACCATACCACTGTTGGATACGCGCTTCCTCTCAAAATGAGGAATGATAAGGTCAAAGCCAGCCACGCTAGTGAACACTTTACACGTGTTGGCGAACATTATGGACCATTCTAAGATGTGCATTATGGAAAAACTTAAGATATGGTTTGTTCTTTCAGTTAACTGAAATCTTACGCTTTTCAATCTTATTATAATATTCAAATATCAGAGTACGTTTACGTAATATCGAAAAATATATTAACGATACCAATCCTAGTACGGGGTGTACGGGTTATCCGTATATTATTCGATCGTAACGAAGCCGAGAAGCGAAGGTTGCAATATTGAGAGGCAATATGCCTGTATAATAATATGTATGTAGATATCTATATTCGGTTTATGTGTGTAGAAATGATCATTCGATTTCCATACTCCGGTTACCTCGGTGTGCGTATTGTTATGGAGAAAGCAAGACTATCTCGACTCCGGAACTTGTAATTCTATATAGTTTTATTGTGCAGCCTCGAATTCCTTTCAGAAATGTTGTTTAATCTTAGTAAGTAGTCGGACTGTACTTTTCTAACTTTATTTTGTACTTATTTCCGTGCTCAAGAAGTTTACAGAAAACAGTGATTGTTTAGTGGCTTAGATTTCAGACTCCTTTTAAAGGTCTAGGCTTCGAATGCCCGCACACGTCTGCTACACAAAGTTAGAAGGTATTTTTAAGATAAAGTAATTATAAACGTCATAACGACCAAGAGAAATATCCTGAAGTAATCTACACAGCGTGTTCATTATGTTATCTGTATGAAATTTACAATTATTTAATTGGCTATTATTGTGAACATGTCTTTAACCCTTATTACCTGAGAAAAGGTTAACGAAATAGTGCAAAAGTGAAAAAGTTAACGATTATGGTGATAGTAAATTTGCAGGAGGTATTATCTGTGCTTTTTATTTAATAAAATAGTTGATGGTAATGATGAAGATTACAATAAATTTGGTCAATATAGCGTTAATAGAATAAAAATTTCTGTAACAAATACATACTTTTTCTACGCTCATACAAATATGTATAAAATGTATACATAACACAGCTTTGTTCTCACATACAATATTTTTCTTACTAATTTATATTGAGCACGGAAAGAACAATATGTGAACCGTTGAGGAATTTTTCTTTCATAGCTGTTATTTCCGAACGAAATGTTCAGCGTCTGATGTTTGTTAATTGTTGTTGTAACAAAAGGAAACAGAAGCTCACTAACTAATTGTAGGTCAAACTGTACAAAAGCTTTTGGAACAAAAAATAACAATTACTTGGAATAAATATGAAAATTGACCTAATTAATATAAAAACATATTATATTAGGAAGAGACTACCTCGTTGATCTAGTAGTCACAAGCGCGACTGCTACACAAAAGATTCTCGGGTTAATTCCCGAGTCGGGCAAAGTTTTATTGGGGTTTTCTAGCTTAAAATTCCGCTGTAGTAACATGAATTAATTACTAATTAATTGATTGACTGACATTTGCTGATATTGTATTATTGAAACTGAAATTGAAATATTCTATTGTTTAATTTAATTTAATCTGACTCAATCTTGTTCGAACGTCATTTACTGTTGCAAATTGTTATACTTCTATACTAAGTAATTAGTGTAATTGGTGTATAACCGTACTAATTATTTCAATAAATAAATAAATAATAAATAAATGAAGTCTAATTTTGTTCTCGGTGTATGGTTTACTACGAACTATCTTGTCGTCCAACATACCTCAGTGCCTCAAGTCGAAAATATTCGACCAATGTATGTTACCAGTGATGACATACGATGCCGCGACGTGGTCCTTTACTGTAGGCTTCATATACAAGCTCATAGTCGTTCAACGAGATATGGAGAGAGCTATACTCGGAGTTTCTCTACGTGATAAAATCCGAAACGGTGATCATTTAGACGAACCAAGGTCACCGACATAACTCTCAAAATTAGTAAGTTGAAGTGGCAATTGGCAGGCCACATCGCTCGAGTGACCGACAACCGATGAGGGAGAAAGGTCATCGAGTGGCGACCACGTCTTGGTAAAAGGAGCGTAAGTCGCTCTCCTACCAGATGGTCTGACAACTTGAAGAAGACGGCAAGACGCTGCTGGATTTGAAAAGCCTAGGACTAGAAGGAGTGACGCCGATTAGGAGAGGCCTAAATATGTCTAGCTGTAAACAACTACAAGAGGACGATGATAATGATGATGTATGGCAACAAGCTCGCCATTTATATATGATAGGACGTATAACGTAACAGATGAAACGTGGGAGTGATGCTACTCAGTCTATTTCTCCGGGAAGATACGGGCATGATGTTAGGATTCGTAGATTATCAGATATTACTAACAATATACATATACATAATATATAATAGGAGACTCAGTAAGGAATTAAAATCGTCATAGTGGAGATAGTGATCAAGTGTATCATGAAAAAGAATAATAATAAAAAAATTATATTGGGTAGAACTACAGTGAGCATGTCTTAAAGCGACCAATACGGCGAAGGTATTATTGGAGGGTGACACATTTTCATTTGTTAGAACAAAAGTATTATTGGCTCACGATTGTAAATCGGAGATTTTTAGATCTTTGAAAGAAAGAACAAAAACGTTAACGAGCTTTGCTTAAGGCCGTACCGCTCGAAGCGTAGTTGTTGTTGACACTCGATAAAGAACACTGAGAACGATAAAACAGAGCGTTTATTCCTATGTTTATGATAGAAAAATCTTATTAAGCCTCGGAGTTCAATTTGTTTTGTATTGAAAAGTTTTAAATTCGTTATTTCCATTTCAATGGTGTTCGCTTTATATACTCGTATGTATATTATATTTATTTTATTACGATATCGATATATTATCGATATATATTGCTATTATTATTATTGTCATTGTTTTTATCGACACTTACGAATCTCGAACCAAAATGAATTGGCTGTTTTTGGTACTTACGGCCGTAAACCAAACGAACGACATGAAATATGTAAATATTGAAACTGTATGTGTAAATATATAGATGAAGTAAATACTGACGTAAGGATTTATATACGTATATATTATATAAAATCAAATATACCACACATTGACGTGGACAGAGTCACTACAAAAACATTCTAACTATTCTGCAGGCGGTAATAATTACCGTCTTCTGTACAGTAAGATATACGTAATATGGAGTATTTATAGATTTCAGGAATGTAGTTAATGATTTGGGCACAACTCTGGAGCTTGAAACAGCTATTGGGACAATACAAACCTTTTGCCATTGCCACATTCGTATAATTTCGTTTTTAGCTCTATGTACTCGTACCTTGTGAGTTTTTCATACTCCTGTATACCATTTCTCAGATTTAAAATATATCAATACGTCGATGATTAGTACATTTTTATTATTTTTATCTGTCAAAATTATATTTGATCTATTGTAAAAAACAGTTTTATCTGTGACAGTTTGTTCTTTACTGGTAAGCTCAGTGTAGCAAATTCAATATGTAGATACATATATGCCCTGTCAGACCTGACGCGCCTTTCATTTTAAAGTCAGATATTCCGTCATAATTAAACTGTCGGTGTTATTACGTCACTCCCACGCATGTACGTGCATATGCATGAGTGGAAATTGCTATTCTCAATATCCTCGATACGAAACAATACCTATTGTTCCGTAAGTTTAACAGTATTTAATTAAAACGGGTAATAATTTTGAGGACCTGATCAATCAAACACCATTGTAGGATGTGAACAATTTTATTAAGACACGGGCCATCTGGTCATGTGTGCTTATATCGGATCACTGTCACTTGGTAATAGTTGCCCTTTTTGTATATTTATATACTGAAACACTAGACTACTTCATTGGTCGAAAGGTGGTTTGGGTTGGAAATTGGTCTACTGCTGAGCAAAAGGTAACCCTCTCAGTATGAGAGGAGACCCATATTCCAACAGTGGAATTATAATGGGTTGATTATTATTATTATTATTATTGAGCAAGAGGCTCTTGGTTCGATCCCCGGTTCGGCTACTATCGGCATTTTCCAGCTTAAAATTTCAAGCAATAACTCGGGGCCTGAATTTGTGTTCAGTAGGTGTATAGCAATAGTCTCAATCACGAATCCGTGGTAGGACGTAAACGGAAATATTGTAACGTGAGAATGTACTGTACCTACTCCTATTTGTGTACTAAAACGTGTTCAGAAAATTTCTCTCTATCACGTCTTCTATGTTACATATCTTTGATACGAGTGTATGCTTTATACTGTATTGGCATATTATAATAACGTCATATTACGCCTATAATCCCTGAACGGGTTGGCAGAGGTGTGCAGTATACTCCCACGTTTCACAAGTTACGTTTAACCATACACTGGGCACAGATCCAGACTCCGAATCTCTACTAGAAATTCTACATTAAAAAAATCTAACAGCATTCGATCCAGGATTTGAACCCAGATCCTCCCGATCGGCAGTCAGACTTGCAATCACTCGACCAACACAGCAGTCTAGGCATATTATAATTTACTCAATATTATATCAGAATTCCTGGCTTATTATTCAACCAACTTACAGGGCCTGGTGACCCTGTCATGAATCGAACTTGGAACCTTTGATATCTTACAGTGCTTAACAGAGGACACTTTTCACTTAAATATTCTTTTGTTGCGTAATGAGTTTTCGTACAAAGCTTTGTTGTAACTGTTTTCTACATCAACAGGGAACAGGGATTCAATTGGGACTGAAATCTTATTATCCTTTCTGTTTTTTCTTTTCAATTACGCACTTTTCTTTAGTTAATTACTCTGTAACTAAGGACTATGAAATGGGAATCAATGAGACTATTTAAAAATGGAATATCTACTCGTACATTGAAATAATATAAATAAATAAAGCAAATGATTTTAAGCTCCTGAACTGCTTAGAAGAATATTGTTTTCTTATTATATTTTACACTAAAATAGCCAAAGAATATGCAAGTGTAGTTTTACCGATGATAACTCTGCGAGAGATTCAAACTTTATTGTGATAGAGACCTGTTGCATTAAGGTATTATAACTCGGACTTAGTTAAAGCTTTATCAAATACCACGTCACTTGCTCTGAACTTTACATTAGTAGAATTTGAATGACAAATAGTAATTTGGCAACTTCAAATCTAATGTACTATGAGAATTTGCAATTCGTTGATAAAGAATTAATAATTGTTTTCACCATTATTGGGCTTCTTTGACGTTTTACAATCAGACGAAAATATATATGGGAAGTGTATATAAATGTACAAAAACGTGACATCACGCCTGTAATCCTTAAGGGGGTAAGCAGAGGAGTGTAGTACACTCCCACGTTACACCAGTTACGTTTATGTCCCGTGGAATAGATGGTGAGCCTATTGCCATACATTGGGCACAGATCCAAACCCCGAGTCACTACGAGAAACTCTAAATTAGAAAAATAATAGTACCTGACCCGGGATTAAACCGAGGATCTTGCAATCGGCAGTCGCGTTTGCTACCACTCGACCTACAAGACAGTCAAAATGTACAAATGTTTGAAAAAAGGCATAACGGCGGTCTCAATAGCAACGGACGCTCTACATAAACACGGAAAACCTTTTACTTTGTCGAATCGTATGCCAACCTTTAAATAAATTAAGCCTCTACAGATCTCTATCTTTAATGGTGTAATATATTATGTAAGCTGAATCTCTATTCCCGTTCCCCGTCCCCCTGTATATGATACACGTGCACTGTATCCTTTTTCTATATAGATACTAAATTATAAGGAGGACAGCTAATATGACTATTTAATACTCAGACAGAGTGTATACCTACTGTCTTGATAGAACAATCAAATAAAATATTTTCGTTAACAAACTACAATGAGGGTACTTGTCGTTGTGTGAACCTAGAAAATCTGATAATCTACTTTCATACTTAGTTCTGCGCTAAAAATATACGCTCGCCGGTAATAGATTATGCTCGTGTGAACAAGATTATTCGTGTCCGTTTTGTTTCTGGAAAAGCAAATATATATAAAGAGTCTCTATTTCGGAATAGAACCATCGATACTCATTTTCCTTTTCGATGTTTTTCTAACCGTAAAAATTGATATTTCCTACGTACACGCTTTTTGAGCTTAGCAATTTCGCAATATATCTTGATATGCCTAGAACTTGGAAAAATGATAAATGCATACCTAACTAATTTGCTGACTTAACTATAATAAGTTCGAAATTTAATGCCTAATATTCTAATTCAACCGTGAGAATATTTAGTTTCGAAACATAACTTATTGATAGTGGTACTCTTAGTGTAGTGGTTATACATAAAATTTTCTCCCCTACGGAGTATATCGTTCATACACAATAAAATCTAAACTGCCATATGTATACATAAAGACCCTAGGTCACCTATCCTGATCAAATAAGTCACCTTATTGGTGGCAGTGGTGACAGAAGTCGTTTAAACCAAAGTGCACGTGTGAAGAAAGTGATTAAAGTCAAGTCTGAAAAGTCTGTTAGGAAGGAAATGTTGTATATTCAGTTTTGTCTACCTACCCCTACTAATTAAATTATAGAAGAATAATAATAATATTATTATGTATATAAGAAAATGTTCACGAGTTGTAGCTTAGTAACATTGACATAATTTCTTCCACTTCAGTTCAATATTTACGAGTATATGAATACGTTTTGCGCCATACAGTTACAAGCTGAATATGTTGTTTAAAATTTTATTGAGCTTTCCTTTATTTTATTTTATTAGCAAACCGTACATGAGACACGGTGTCATAAAACTCTTAGTGTCTGGATTATATTTTCTCAGTAGCTGATCTTTATGTATGGCGTTACAGTTTGGAGGTTATCTCGCACAGGAGGTTATGTGGGGGGTGATAAAAGTAGTCTATTTCACTTTTGAACATTAAATTGCATTTTACAGTTCAGTGCTGGACACAAAGTGCTATGCAGTATAAAAAACTACATGCTGTATTTTTAACGATATTAAAAAGTCGCTGTATACTCGAATATCGTTGAGCACAGTGCAATATAAAAAAAACTATAACAATTTATAGCCAAGTTCCCATTTTAAATTGTTTTATTGGCGGATGTGAGTCACGTTGTGCTTGAAGGTTTCGTAACTAGGTGCAATCACACTTTATAGCCAGACTTCATAGGTGTTAGGAGGAGGGATATGAATCTTCCGCACTAGAATTTTTAAGATTATACTAGAATAAATAAGAAAAATATTCGTTTTCAAAGATTTCAAAATGTAATGAGATTTAAGCTTAGGTTACACTTACTTCATTATTTCCACTGACATTCATCACTTTTACTAAGCAGTTTCCTCACCTGGTATTGCATAGACGAGGGTAAAACTGAAAGTCCCGAACTGTTTCCTCGTCTCTTGATTCGGCCATTCTTCTGTACAGAAGTGGACATCTTTTGTTTCTATCTAAACACAAGTAGAAGAGAATAACTTTAGATTTCAAAAATTCTCAAGTTCTGACCGTTGAAGTTAAGCGTGTTATATTTTATGTCGTAAACAAATTGTCGCGCAAATGCGTAATAATTTGAAGGGTGTAGATAACGGTGAGCAATAAAATGTTTACTACATCTTAGAGGTAACAAAATACGTGTATATGCTACATTTAACACGAGGTAGAAATGCTAATTACAAAAACAAACGAATGTCTAAGATAAGAAGGTAAATTTAATTAGAGGAATTTTAATTAAAATCACCGTGTCGAATCCCAGACACTGTGATATCAAGTTGAGTTTCTGTCTGTGGCGTTTAATTAATTGGACTGGCCAATGTCGAGGTGGCCTGAACTTGGCCCGCAAAGGTAATCGGATACATTTGATCAAATCGGCTTAAAAAAGTCTTTGAAATTCCATGTAGGCTGGTTGTCGGAAATATTAATCGAATGACTACTACTAAAATGTTCCCTCCAACCTATAAAAAAATCCTAATAATGACCAGGTACGTACCGACAAATTTTTGTAACTCTTCGATATCATGGGCACAGACTCTCTCCGAACAGTCGCCACCATTAGCAAAGGTATGAAGATGAGAAGTGCCGCAAACCAGAGTAAGCTTAAGAGCATAAGAGCCTGTCGTCTTCCAGGGGGGCGGAGGCGAGGCTCTGGAGAGATAGACAGCCAGCGATCCACTGACATCGCCGTTAGGGTGAACACACTCGCCGCTACAGCTACACCTGGGAGAAAAGTAAAATTATGAAACATCGCTTAAAAGAGTTTGTAACGAAAAGTAATTAAAATAATTACATTCATTTTAATAAATTATATTTATCGTTTCTGATAGATTTGTTACAAATATAATCAAACTGGATGTAAATTTTTCACAATGACCACTTGATAAAGGACCACTTTTAGTAGATGTACACCAACAGGTACGTTAAATGAACTTTTCTTCTTTTTTTGGAATTTTTAACTTGATACATTTCTAACATATTTTTGCGTTGAAGTAGTCCGTTGCTGCTATTTGCGTTGCGTTGCTGCTAATTGCTGTCATTTTTGTTTCCAAGGATTTATCCAGTCAATCGTGAATGAATAGTAAAAAGTTCGAATTGGTCAAATTGGAATAAATTTAAAAACGAAATCCTTATAATTTTGAACAGCTCTTCAAATATAATACACAAGTATAATACCGACAACGGCCTATTGTATTATAAATCCATTATATTCAAGTCGAACGTTAAGTAATGTCTGGTGTAGTCATAATAAAATCGTAACAGTTATCTTGAGTACGTTCGGACAATGAAAAACTGATAGTCGGTTTGCAGATAACGATGCTTCACGAGTTTCTTTTAACGTTCTAATTACTCGGAAAAATAGCTACTCATATATAAATAACCCCCTCGAAGTTAACTAGACACTTCTCTATAGTGATCTAATAGGCGCGTCGAAGGCGAAAGCGATAAGCTTTGGAAGTTGGAGTCAGATGGTGGGAGGGGAAACGCGTTCCTCCCAAGTGCTGTTCTTTTTTGCGTGTTGTATACAATATCAATGAGAGATGGATTGCTTCGTAACGACGCAAGGATATTAAGCAAGGAATATCAATTACACAGTAACATCTGTAATTAAAGGAAAATAATTCTATATCTTACAGAAGGAAATGAGACGGAGGTTACAATAGACATAAATCTTATCATCAACCCTTTTATTGCTTAGTTATTGAACACGGAGGTATTGTTCTGAGAGGACAAGGTCGATAGGCAAGTTTCTAATGAGCAAGATTAATGCTTTCACGTCTGTCAAGTGCGAGATGGCAGAATTCACAAGTTTTATTGAACATTTTGCAGAACTCTTAGACATTTAGGGTTATCATAACTTGAAACGAAATCATCAAATCTAACTAGTAGTGTGCTATCATTAAAAATAAAAGAAATAAATTTTATTTTATCTTATACCACTTGAAATTTAAAAATAAAACATTTTTTCATTAGTTACACTGCTACATTTACATATATCATAGACCAAATTTTAGCTATTTAAGACTTTAAATTTTTATAGGCATAAAAAAAATTAAACAATTGTAAGAATCGGAATGTTCCACTTCGCAGGAGTTCCGTGTTATTTAAATTTTGTTAATGGGATACTCATGGGACTGGAAGGTGCCGCAGTGGCCCCGAGATAGCATAGAATAGGTAAAGCTCTTTATTTTACATTGAAAAATCGCTAAGCTAAGGAAATAATGAAGTAATAAATATGATGAGACACCAACCTTGGATATAATTGACAATCTTGCACACGGTCTCGCCGTAGAACCAGACGAGCGTTATTGCCTTGCTCAGTTGAATGGGCATGCAAATACCGGTCACCAATAAATCAGCTGCCGAGAGATTTACTAGGAATATATTGGTAACGCTGAAAAGAAAGAGAAAGTAATTTAAAAAGGATTACAAACAACTTACATTGTTTTTGTTTTTTTAAACCGTTTTTTAAAATAACATTTAAAATAGTAGTACAAAAAAAAACTAATGTAGACTACTCCTATACATTTTTGACTTTTTAATGTAAAGTGCGTATCAAATGATCACTCCATCTGAGGAAAGCAATCCCAGCCTTTGTTAAGCATCAACCGTGAAGCACTTTCGGAAACCGTTTTATACATCATTGTCGTCATCGTCAACTTCAATAGCATGTCACTGAGCTCGAACTTTAGCCACTCGATCCAAGAACTGCCAGCCACTTTGCGTATATTACTCTACGTAGTTGGAGTGCATGCAGCGACGCACTCTACCTAGCTGGAGAGCATCGTACGCTACGTTTGCTAAAGTATGGTCTCCACTCCAGAATACGTCTTCCCCAACGGTTTTCGGCTCTGTGACAGATGTGACTAACCCACTGCCACTTTCGTCATGCTAATCCTTATACGGAAAAGTAAAAAAAAAAACCACCAGTTAACAGTGTAGTTTTCTTGCGACATTTTCTATTACCCATTATTAATACTTAATACGCAGTTACGCAAATAGTAATTTATGACTCTGATATCTATAACCAATATTAAGAATCAAAAACGACCTTACAAATCTTAAACACTGAAAGAGCTTAAGCCATGATTTATACGAATTATCTCTAAGGCTTTAGTTTAAATTCCTTTTATAATAAAAATCAAATTAACCCTAATAACCCTCGTTTTTGAATGGAATATTCTGGAGACGACTTTGGCCCGTTGCAGTCATGAATAAGACTTTACTTCCAGCCTAAATTAGGTTTGGTCTAGACAAATATACTTCAGACGCTTTTCTTGTCGGATCAACTTGCGGGATATTGAAAGATATATGATATTTAATACAAGCCTCATACAACCAATAAAAATTGGTGTAGACGTATTCTGATGTACGACTTGGTAATCGTACAGTGGAACGCCAGCCAGGCAGAGTCAATATACGAAGTGTTTGGCAGCGGTTGGGGACGAAGCGCTGAAAATCAACCACAGTGGCGTGATATTAGAGAGTCGTGTTCCTTTCCAGCAGTGGACTGATGATGATGACGACGACAAAGGATACTACTGGTGTTAGATTTGTGTAAAACAAAATAAAAACTTTTCGCATCGTCAAATTTTGCCTTTACGTATGAAATGTAAACTGTGCGGAATTCACCTGAAATGTACTAGAATTTGCGTTTCTCGTGCACGTTTACATGAAAAGCAAAGCTTTGAACTCGTGCTCTTTAACAAACTCTCAGCGCACGAGGCGCTTTGTTCGTAAAACTACACCAGTCTATTTAGACGAGTGAAAACGTGCGGATACACGAGAGCCATCATTTAATTCATCAACACGATATGTACACCTACTCGTATATATCGATACGAATAAATGGTTAAAAAAATCTTTTAGCATAGGTACATACACGTTGCCATACCATACTCGTACACCTTATATGTATTTATTTAAGTGCATTTCAATACACACTGTATTTTTTTTTCCTTTTTCTACCCATTACAATTCCACTGCTGGAATACGGGTCTCCTCTCATATTGAGAGGGTTAAGGCCATAGTCTGCC
>DWDT01003756.1:0-11926 GCA_018245595.1 Microceris scylla | reverse complement strand
CTTTTTTATATAAATATTGTTTTCTTTATAATAATATTATTATTATTTTCAAAATGACTATGTATTAAAATACCTAATAGGTAAATAAGTAATTTAGTAGTCAACATGTCTTTCAGAGGAGAAGCCTATGTCCAGCAGTGGACGATGACAGGCTGATAGTGTGTGTGTGCGTGTGTGTATGTCTTTCAGATTTTCGTCTGACTCGTAATGCAATTTGACTTTCACTGGCATCGTCTTTTGTGTCGGAAGGTGATGTGATGAAGCCAATACGGCTGTAAGTACTTTTTGAGTACTTCTACTATATTGTGAGTTACAGAAATTCTCTAATAAAATTGGATACTTATATACATTTCGATGAAATACACCTCATTTTGTAGTCAACTAGTCAGCGCTGTGAAAGTTGGTCAACGCGTGTATTACACTCGTATTTAAAGGGCTCGGGCACATGTTTATATAACACACGGTTATGAGTTTATAGACGATATTTTCTTCAAATAGTATCGCGATGGGATTATCCCACGCAAAATATAATCCATTGTAGGAATACAAGTACTCCAACGTTATACGGTATTGTATGGTTAGCATTTATTTGGCATTTATATGGTTAGCGTTATGTACGTATGTACGAGTATGTAGACTTACCATTATCTAATTTATACTTGCCATTATTTATCTAATTTGATATAATATCCAAGGTTTTTGGGTATTTAATTATTTAAAATCTTCAAGTCTCCATTCTCCTACAGGATAAAATAATGTAAAAAGTAATTTTAATAGAGACATGTAAAAATGTAGCACAGCCAGCCACTACATATTATTATCGTGACGTGATGGTATTCCGATAGTCTAGATACATTCTTTAAAGAGTAAAACGGAGAACATATTTTACGATCTATTTAATTTACAGTCGCCATACTCGTATAATGGAAACACTTGCGGATGAAACCTACGCAATATTTACAACTTCCACCAATGTAATAGCTGGATATAACCTATGAAATCAATCTACGTATTAATAGCCAGGATTATTATATTCCTATGATCGTATTATTTTTCATTTAGTATTCCTCGCGGCGACTGTTCAAATGTATTTGCACTACATATCCAAATAGAGCGGATTTAATAATGCCCAGCTGAATTTGCATATCTCCGGTTGACAATTAGCATGGGTGTACTAAATCATTCTGTTGGTAAGTAACTTTCACCAAGACTGCACAATGTTAATGAGCTATAAAACATAAAACTTATTAAGACAAACTGCGTGTATACTAAGACTGATAAAGACTGATGAGCCTTACAGTTTTGCATTATAATCCCAGTCTATCAAAGTTTACGATACCATCAAGTTCAAATATGTTTCTTATTAGACAACAACGGTTGATTAAAATTGAATTCTGCACTAAACTTATGTGCGTCTGAAATATGAAACTAATTGAAAAGGGATCTATTTCCCGCTTTAAATGTTGTTACGATCTTATTGCGAAACATATATTTTAATTTGATTTACTAAATTAAATAATCCATCCATCTTTAATATAAGTCAGTTTAGTTAAATTCATGATATTTGAAGTCAATCAGCTCTACAAGTTAATTTAATCTGATATTTTTAATATAATCATGAATGATTTCAGGAAGGGCGATACGAAATATTTTATAGGAATACCTACAATTTAGCTTACAACAGACAAAACACTAGATTTATTATGAACACTAAGTGAGATCGTCCACAGTCGCGACAGTCGCGCCACAAAAAGTCGACGTGGGTGATCTGCCTACGGGAATTGAAAGCTCCTTATATAAGTCATTGTACAATTCCATTTTCAAAAGTTTTTCTTGGTTGTTAACAAAAATTACTACCCTGAATTATTTCAAAGTTATGCATTTATATAGATTTGATCAAGAAGTCCATTTTCAAATAATATACACTTAGTTAAAAAATCGTTTGATGTAATTGAGGAAAGAGAAAATATTCTAGTAATTTCCTTTGCTTATTCTGATACATACCCACTTATTTCATGGTATAATTTGGCTGAAGCCATCAAATTTGATGTGTTTTAAAATAACACATTTGCCCATTGGGCTGTCTATCAAAACTCATAACTGAGACATCAAAGTGTCTGACATTACAATGTAATGTTTTGTGAAGCGAAAGTGTTCGCGGAGTCAAAAGTAAAACACAATAAATCCATTATTTCAATTACTCATGTAACGGATGCAATTTAAACCTTATTACGTTAATATAAAGTTTCTAATAGAAAACAAAGGTATAACTTAGATTAATGCTTGCGTGCTCAAATAATTTGTATGGCAATTTCGACTACAAGTGCCACAGACTGCTACAGACGCCATATTATTTCATTTATAAGCTTACGTACACATGAAATATTTTATCTTTAAACATATTCCAAATTAATTAAATATTATTACAAAGGATTATTAAATGAAATAAAATATAATAGCGGGTTTCTGTTACTTATTTTCGTTCCTTTTCACTAGAAAAAAAATGTTACCCGTCAAAAAACAATTACGTTAAACTATATACCATTTTTATATACCATTTTTAAACATTATTACCAAGAAAACATATTTAAGTTGCTACTATACGCACTTATTGACTCATTTGTCGGTAGTCAAGTGCTGGGAATTGCAAAAAACGGCAAATAATACATAATTATAGTTGTTTGAAGGGTCTAGAAAACTTTATTGTTAATGATGAGACTAATTTTAACTTCGTTTATGGAGCAGTCGGATATTTTTTCACGTTGACATTACTACGTGGATGGTACCGCGGCCGAGTGGATAAAAGGTGCGTAGAAAAACATTTCATTACTACCAGGTATTTATTGTTCTTTGAACGGGTTATGCACCTAACAGTATCAAATAGCTTAAGAAAATAAATTTTCACTTACCATCATGGTACGGTTAAAATTAGCATATGTAGATACTACATACAAAGTTAAAAAAGTACTTATGTACGTAACCTTTTTAATATTAATCTTTCGTTCATATCGTAACGATATTAAAAGTGAAATGTTTAATGGTTTTAACAGTTTCTTTAAAGCAATGTGCATGTAAGCAAACTAAGCTAAGCGTCGTGAAGATTTAGTTAGCCCGATTTATATGTGAATTGAACATGTTCTTTAGAGACGTAAGAGAAATCCAATCGAAGATAGCTTAATGGCAAATAAACTTACAACCAGACAGAGATATCGAGGAGTCCGCTTTTCATCTGTTATCACATATTTTATAAAGCATCAATATAATGTAGTAGGTACGATTTCTCTACAAGAACATATATAGGTATAAATTTTATAAATGAGACTAAGTGATTTCTCTAATCCTCAGCCTACATTTGATTTTATACATTATAAGATGTATTTAATTAACTGCCTCGTTGGTAGAGTGGTTGTAAGCGCGACTGCTGATCGAGAGGTCCTGAGATGCACTGCCGGATCAAGTACTATGGGATTTTTATAAGTAAGAATTTTTTGTAACTAAATAGTTCAACGTCTGAATATGGGCCTGCTGTACGGCATTTGCTCGTTCCCTATTCAATTGTGGGAACAGTTTTTTTAAATAAATAATTAAGACTAATTATTACCGAACAGTACATACGAGTACATATGCGTTGTGTATAAAAAACGCTTATTAAAAATATATCCTCTGAACATATTCAACCAGTTCATACTAAACTACTTGTTAATAGTAAGCATACTTTATAGAATTAAACCTGTTTTAAAGTGTTTTATTGAATCAACTGTCATGTTCTCATTTTATAAAGGAAATACGCTCAAAACACAAGTTACTAACACTTCTTATAATTTTAATCGTAAGTAGGCTCTGTTCAGTACCGGATATATTTGTTTATTTTCTTTCCTAATTGGTGTAGACTGGTTGAGATTCTTGATTTCCTTCTCACTATAGAGTACCAGTGACAAATATGTAGGTGTATTAAAACTGTATAATTGTTATTCTAATTGACAATGACTTCCGGTGCAAATGAAATACATTCTTCATTATTCATATCTGTTTAATCACTGATTAATGTTGCGAATGTTGGTACGGTAAGCGATTTCGCTTAAAGAGCTTACCACATAGTACCAAACTTACGACATACTGGACTGTGAACTTAACTATGGCAGGTTCAAGCGATACGCGTTCTACTGCCCTTGACCCCCAAGTCATATGCATACCTTCACCATGACCAGAATGGAAATGTTTATTCTTGTACTAGACATTATGTTCTCAAGTATCACAAGTACTTGAGATATAAAATATTTTTTTATTTCATTAACTTGTGTCTTCACGTTATCTCAGTGTCACACTAATAAGTTTTTTATGTAATAACATTACATCTCATTAAAACTGTGCTGAGATTTTTTCCGCCAGCTTTTTTCCTTCGATTTACCGTGGCTACGGGTGTATAGAAACAAACATCAATATTAACATATTTGTTCGTTAAATGAATATATTCGTGCTTTATAGTGAAATTAAAGAAATATTTTATTTAAATTCATATTTACTTAAGTTCAAAAAACAGGTTTGATTTTATGTTATACGTTTGCACAGTTCCGCATAATTTAGACATACCTCGAAAAAGGTTCCGGTTTATTAAACTCTGGGACAATAAAATATTTTAATGATATGATATGACAATCTCAAATAAACGAGAATATACTATCAATTACTGTTTCGTTTTCTTACGTTCTTCGTTTAAATAATTCCTGTTCCTAACCGTAATTGCAATCTATATTAGTTACAATGAAAGCTAAGTCATAAAATTACTTAGCTTTCAGCATTTATTAGCATTTACAATTAATTTAATTTGACTGTTATGCAAATTAGGCCTAGGTAAGAACATATTATTATTATTATTTAAGCATATATTATTATTTAAGTACATATGAACTGCTCGTAAAATCCTATATTAAAACGGGAAGAATGTAAGCCCCCAATAAAAATCATTGGAAGTCTAATAATCCTTTTATCGTTCGGAAATTTAGCAATGGGATCTCTTGTCAAAATGAAAAGATTCTCAGAATAAAAAGCGTTAGACCATAATATGCCGAACCAACTTAACGCGTGTTAACAATCATTCCAAGATTTAGAAATGTTTATAGAGAAATCTATAGCGTGTACGTTTACAAAAAAAATATTTTAAAAATAAAATGTAGTCCAGCTAAATATAAATTTAATTAACAATAAACTAAAATTTCAAATTCTCTTTCACCTGTCATTCCGAGTACGATCACGTACGGAAGTCAATCAAGCACGGCGACGTGATTCACACGTACATTTACGTAACAGAATTCGATACGGGCATAAAACAATTTTGTGCTTACATAAATATAAACGGCGCTAACATTCTACACTATACGATATTACGTGTGGCATTCGCGTTAATAAACGTATTCGATACTTATAGTCACTGCCAAAATATACCTATAGGTAATTTTTAACTCCATTTTATATAAATTTTATGTACTCGCACTAACAATAAAACTAATCAACATAAATGAATTTATAAACTTCATATAGGTAAACGTTCATGAAATTTTATATGCCTGAAAGTCTTCACACAGGTTTTTATGGACACTTTTCGTATAAACACGGTGACTGGTTCGTGTGAGGTTTTATATTCCTGATTAACTGGATAAGTTGGACGTTACAGAGATATTAAACGCGAATTCGATTCATAAGGCGCTAAATGGTCAAAACACTAGCTAGACGACCATTAAAAGAGGATTGGATCGAATTTTAATGAACACGGAGAGAGCACCATTTTATTTTTATACGGAAATAATTACAAGTCTGAATATATGAATACTCAAGCCATATGAAGACTCGAGCTGTAAAAGCCTAAGGTAACAACCGCTGAGTTAATTTACGTGGAACTTAAATTGGCACACGACGTTAAATACTCGTTAGATTTATTAGTAAGACATCTTCCGACTAGCGACGAAAACATAGGGTTTTATGTTAAAGAAAGGAAAATATACAAAAATGACGCAGGGGCAAAGCAAAAGATATGACTATATGACAGCTGGTGTCTTAGATATTCACAGTAAATAAATGTGTTAGTCCTAATGTCAGTCAATCACACCCAATCAAACTGTGATAAAGCTATGGTAAAAGACTCAAATTTGTGCTTGAATTAGCCACGAATGAGCTGCAAATTGTAAGCTGTTCGCTATAGATATTTGCGAACTGTTTTAAATAATACTATCGTAAAACTTCAAGATCTATTTTTATAGAACATAAAATCTTTGCTGCAGTTACTGACGCGATATCATTTCACAGGTTAAAGTGTACCACCTTGTTTAATAGTGCGTTAGACTGCGAACAGCCTGCACCAACTCAACTGTTCCTAACCAGATAAATATCAGTCAGAAAAAACGTACGTATTTAAAGAGCATTTGATTGAACATAAAAATACCTTTTCTAATAAGTATTTATCACCAGTCGCTTTTATCATGATTAAATTTATAATATTCTATACCTGTGATAGTAGCGCCACCCGAAGCTGGTGTGAACTATTAAATGGAAAATATATTATGGAATTGAGATTCAAAAAAACAGTTTCATATTTGAAGAATAATAATTAATAAAATATTTATAATTTATTATTAGATAACTTTTCTTATAATCTGTGGCATTACAATTTGTAAGTAAGAATTATATGTAGCATTTTATTCATTCAGTCACCGAAATAAACTGTTAGAGTCGTATAAAAAGAGAGTAGAATGGAAAATTATGTCTTATTCCTACCTAAAATATTAAGATTTGCCTAAAGTTGTACGAATAAACTAATTATGTTCAATTACCCTGTTAGTCAATAATGGCATTCGAATTTTAAGAAAAGATACGAGTCCAAGGGTGAAACGACACAAATCGATGAAGATGATAATGTTGATGATGATGACGGTGACGACAATTATGACGACAGTAACGATAACAATAGCCAAGAATAACTTCTACAAGGAGAAGAGAAATACGCGTACTTAGTACTCCCATAAATATATTTGCTCAAGCGAATTCAAAAAACTTAGCTGCCTCGTATGTGCCTCGTATCTGACGAAAAATGTAAGTATCTACCTATTACTTTAATTTTCGAAAATTTAAAGAGTATACTTGAATTACAGATAATAAATCCTATCATTAGTAACTTTTTTTATAATAATCCTTCATTACTCACGTCCATATTTAGAAATTGATTTCTCCTCAATGTATTATAATCCTCACATTTATCTACGAGCTACATATTCTCTCTTAAAGATCTTATTATATTAATATAGACGGAAGGTGCCGACATTCAAACGATACTTCATGGACATAATTATCTGCATGATTAAATTATGTAGGTGCCAGTTTAACTCACGTATGTTTTCAATTCGGGATAAAAATGTAGGTACATAAGTTTAACTGGTAGATAACTGAATCATACAATTATAATTGTTTATATAATATATTTGTTAGGTCGTACATTATATCATACGTTCAGAAATCATACATTCCGTATTAAATACATATTTTGTCTCTTCAATATCAAAATTTCAAATATGGAATGATTAATTTTATAAAATTGCAAGTATCAGTGGCGTTACCGAGCTGCCGATTTATCATCGGATCGATATGCATGTTCCGTAATTACCTTTCGCTAAACACGACTCCCTCATTAATGACCAAGAACGGCAGTGTCGTGTGACTAAAGCGTTTCAAGTTTCAATTACGCAGCGGCCAGACGGAGCTCGGTCTTGACCGTTTTCTATGGCAACATTTAAATTCGAGAAAAAGATTTTTCATAAATTAAAGTGAATTGTAAAGTTAAAGTTGTTTTTCATAAAATTAAAGTAAAAAGTAGACTGTTTCGATTTTCTTTTATTTTTGTCTGTATATTTTTTAACTAAATGTCATATAATATTGTAAATTGCAACTAAACGGTTAAGGGATTTATACAAATATCTTAATAGAACCTAATAGTTATATGGAAAGTGTAGAAACTCTTTGAATTATTACTCCTTGCCAAAACAGTTTGGAATACAAAATACTGAGAAAATAATGTGCTGATACTAAAGTGTGACTAGTATGATTTTAGCAAATAAATTTAATTTCTAAATTAATATCATTCATTTTTCATTTCATAACCGACATTTAATTATTATTTACATTTCATTTCAATATGTTCTCCCATGAGCCACAAACCACGAAATAGGGTAATTTCAGATTAACTTGCTACACTTACATATGAAGCCATTAGCACTGTATCCTACTTTTAAACAGATCCCCGTACAATAATGTCTTCGGATTTTAATTTACGGTGACTTTCATTCTGCTCCCATAATATCTAAGACTTCCACACAGACGTGCGTAAAACGATTTCTTAATCGATTATACACAAAACGGTTACATGAATGTAGAATAATTGCTTTCAAATCATATTTTGATTAAGAACGCAAAAATGTTCGATTGTAATGTTTTCGAGTAATGGGCGCCAATTGAAATACGATTAGGCGTAATAGACTTGATAACGAGTAGACATGAGCGCTGCAATATTGAGTATTATTGCCTGGCTTTCATTTGTATTAACTATAATGTTATTATTAGCCATATAACCCTTATCATACTTTAATTTAATATTCTGTTTTAATTGATTTCATTAAAAAGGTCATATATGGATATTAAAGATGTTTGTTGTATGGCCAAGTGTTCCATACACGACAACATCCGTTTAGAATTATTAATCCTACCATATAAGAATTCAAACAAGTAAGAAGAAATATAAATTAAATATATAATTAAATTTGCCGTTTATGTTGTTGCTGGGGAACCCGCCTGATTTAGCCTGAATATAATATGGTCTTGAAAAAAAAGAAATATATTTAATGTGCTACCCTCAACGAGACGAGACTCGACGCGACGATAACATTCATGCAACGTTTGCAAATATTATTTAATGACTACCACATTCTATTTCTTTCAACTTGCGATTTAATTTATTGGTTACATTGTAATACATCAGAATACAATTGGCCAGGTTGAATTTACTGATTAATAAATAAGTGTGAAATCAGATTTTCAATGCACATATTGTCGTCCTGGAGGAATCAAGTCGATGTCCATCCATCCAATCATCACCTGCATCCAAATCTGTGGAGTCGTTTTCGAACTCAACGACACTACCGATGAAAGTTAATTTATAAAAATATGTACAAGTTTTTTTATTTAATTTGGTTCGTCAAATCTGTCACTCTTCTAATAAATCATCATATTTTTTATCGTATTGTGAATATTATTTCTTGACAATTCTATCTTCCTATACTGGTATAAATAAGCAATTCATTCATGTAAAATTAACACGATTTTGTTTTCTAAGGTACTAGCAATTGCATTATGACGCTTTTAGAATAAAACATTTGATCAAAATTATTGCTCAACTTCCTGTCTGCTACATTATCTGATCTATGGTATATTAAAGAAGCCTCGGTCAGCTTGGTGTCAAAACCGTTATAATTGTTCGCTTCTGGCGAAGACGTTCGTGCAGGCCGATTATGAGAGATTAACGTGCCATAAGATGAAAATTACTGAGCTTTTTTCTAAAGTACATACGCTTATTAACTTATCTATCGTAAGTATTAAACGACTGGTTTGTAGCTATCCCGTGCCTGCTCATACATATGTGGTAATAATCTATGAAACGATTGCGCATACATTATGTACTAAATTAAACAGATGAACTTATTATTTAATGCTATGTTGTATTCTTTGAAAATATTTGAAGATTGTCTTTCGTCAGACGATCATTTGTTTATTCTGCTACGTGAATAAACATATTATGAACATATTATATTGGAAATACTTCCTTGGACAAATACATTTATAGATTCCATAAATTACTTAGTTTTTTTTCGATATTCAATTTTATTTAATCCTAAATTAAATACCTGGTATTTCTTTTCAGTAGTTGGTATCTAAGAAATTTTTATTTCAAACAAAAGTACATTTATTTTATAATCCTCATTTTAATTTTCAGTTTACTTTCTGTTACTGAAATACGTCCTCGTTACTGTTACTGAGTTACGTACAGTCTTCAACAACATTGTATTCGTTTGAAGTTTATTGGATATTTCTTGATGATCGATTGGATCGTAAAATATCATAGCTGACAGGGACATGGGCGCACGGATAATTATTTTCGATATGCGCGACGTAGCATATGCAAATGTTGATAATTGAGATGTATTGATGCTAATGCACTCATTGTTAGTGTAATGAACAATGTTTTTATATCTGAAATATTCATGCTACTGACCAATGAGACGGTGTACAAAAAATTGTGGTAGGTATTTACTGCGTGAAAAGTTATAAATTGCGTTTGAGGAAATGTTGGTTTATTTTGATACTTAAATATTTTATTAGTGATAAATAATTTTAGCTAGTTAGTGATAAATATTTTTGTTTCTTTTGTAATTTAATATTGGCGTATATTTTACAAACATGTTGCAATATATTGCTTTAATCAACACTAACTAAAAAAAAAATTTTTCGTACTCGATATTTAAATTAGAAAAAATTTGAAGTCGCTCATTTTTAAGTTATTAAAAATTAGAAATGTTCCCATATTAAATATCATATTTTTTATGTCTGTGTATAATTTATCAGAGATGCTTAAAAGATTAAATTAAAAAAAAATCAGCTTAATACGTTTAAAGCCGAAAATTTATTTTTTTATATTACGACTTTAAATATAAATTCAAACTGTTATTTAAATTATATTATATCCACGCAATGAAATAAAATTAAATATACATATATTTAAAAAAACACTCACCTGCACCACACTTGAAAGGCACAATTACGGTCACAATATAAGTACAGCTTGTTAAAATTTAAAATTCAAAATTTTAAAATTAGAATTATCAAATGTACGTAGACGCTCACTGCACTGCACTCCGCGGTAGTCGGTGCGCGCGCGCCGCGGTACTCAGCGAGAGTGGCGCGCGCCGGTCAGCTCTCGCGTTTATACCGGCGACAGGGTGCTTTCGCGAATTGTTACATGTCAATTTTCGGGGGTAGCAAACTTCTACACTTCCGGTTTACATTTTGAGGCTATCTAAAAACGGATATATAAACTGATTCTTAAAAACACTGCAACCTTTACATTGTAAATCTTCGACATATATGTACGCACGGCAATCAATACAGCTGATTCGAAATCTGGTCTACACCTTAGTTAGGTACTTAGTTAGTTTATCGTTTTACCTATACCAAAGAGTAACAAAGATCAACCTTAATACCTAGGATAGCATTCACTATCAATTAGCCCAAACAATAATTTTTGTTTTAAGTTTATTATTCTTATCTGTTCACATAAATGTGCGATCTTTTGTACATGAATCTTCGCCATGCGCCAAGTTTCGCCAGCATCGCGAAGCCAAAAACTTTTCACAATTCTGTTATACATCCTAACATCGATACTGACACTGTAGATACGAAAATAGTTGTTTCTGATACATTTAAACATGAAAACAGCTGAATTTATTAATTGTATTAAGGTAGTTTAGACCGATGAAAAACTATTTTTTAAGCGACATTTATAAAGACAGGAGAGGAATTTACATTTTAAAACTTTTGAAAAATTTCATATAAAAAAATGCTTGTTATTTAATAGGAAAAAATTAACTGGCATACATAAAAATTAACTGGATAATAAACTGGCAATTTGCAATGAATCCTAAAATAGCTTTGTTTCAAGCTAAAGCTAAAAAAGCGCTTCAATTTGACCGAAACCAAGTTTCTTCAACGCAGATAACTTCGTTAATTCCGAATATATATGTAAGCCAATATCGCCCAAGATGTCGCTTAAAACAAATAGCCTCTCACCCGTCGATTTAAGCCTCCTCCAAGAATATAGTCATTAATTCACTTG